>LOEQ01003318.1:2749-15356 GCA_001685075.1 Bramus lutescens
ATAAATAAATAAATAAATAAATAAATAAATAAATAAATAAATAAATAAATGCTGTGGTGAGTTTCATTGCTGTCTTTTAATTTTATATACTGGTTACAAAATTCTGTCCTTTGTTCCCAGGCATTAGCAAATGTGATTGGGAGAGAGAAAAAGGAGTAGCGGGGGACAGAGAGAAAAGGAAACTGGACAGTACCATCCTTGACAGTTTTCCTGTTGTTTGGCTTATTCTCTGTCCCATAGACCCTGGTAAGATAATGTATGTAAATGGGGAGCTGAGTCTCCATGAGCGAGCCAATAAGACTGAAAGAAGCAAGTACAGTTCTTCTTGGGCAATAGAGGCCAAATATTCAGAAAACTTTATTCTTCTATGTTGTGGCTTTATTCTGTAAAAAAAAAAAAGACAGATCCTATGTCAGGCAAATTGAAGTGCTTTAGTTCTGCAACATATACATTCCACACAGTACATGATTATTTTGAGAAAGGATATTATTTAATATTCCCAACACAAATAGTTGTAAGCAACTGTAAGAATTTCCACTGAAGACTGCTTTTAACTTGTCTTCTGTCCTTTATAGACAGCATTTCCAATACATTTTGATACAGAATGCCAAAGTCATTTTAAGTGTTATTAGTAGTTTTGAATTTTGTTTTTCACATACTGCTATTTATTGTTTTAGTGTTAATATTTCTTTATGAGCTAGGGATCAATCCCTATGTTCTTGAGTATAGTATTCAAGTATTTTACCACTACACTACATTCCCAGTTCTAAATATTATTTTATCTTTTATTTATTTTTGTGTGTACATGTGGGTGCACCCTCATACATTCATATGAGTGCATGCATGTTTTCTCATGTTTCTGGAGGCTACACATCAGCTTTGGGTGTTATTCCTCAGGATTAAGTTTTGGAGACTGGCTCTCTTGCTTGTTTTAGACTCAATTATTAGTTAGTGGTTTCCAATCAATGCCCAAAGAGCCAGTACGGAGTGTCTAAGCCTACACCACCAATTTTGGTATTATAGCGTGCTGCACATACAGCAAATTTTTACTGAGTTATCTCCCAACTTTTTACTTTTCTAAAAATTTATTGTGTGTACAGTGTTTTTGTTTGTTTTGTTAACTTGGCACAAGCTTGATTTATCTGGTAGGAGGAAACCTTTTTTGAGAGATTGCCTCCATTGGATTATGGATAAAGAAGTCTGTGTGTGTGTTTTCTTCTTTAATGATAGATATGGAAGACTGCTGCTTGCTATGGGTAGTTCTATGGGATAGGAGATAGTCCAGGGTGTTATGAAAAAATCAAGAAGAGCAGAGTAGAGGTGGTACATGCCTTTAATCCCAACACTCAGTGAGGCAGAGGCAGGTGGATCTCTGTGAGTTCGAGGCCAGTCTGGTCTATAAAGTGATTTCCAGGACAGCCAGAGATATGCAGAGAAATCCTGTCTCAAAAAATCATTTTTTTAAAAAGAGGAAAAATACAAAAAGCTGAGAAATCCAAGAGGAAAAAACTGCAAGCAGCAATCTTCCATGGTTCCTGCCTCTTCCTGCGTTATTGCTCTAAATTCCTTCATTGATGGGTTGTGACATAGAACCAAGTTGTAAGAGTATTTTGTCAAAAGGACAGAAGGAAAACTCAAACATGGTATATATTCATTGTAAATGGCACTGTGTTGCACAAGAATATTTAATGCAAATCTATATTATACATTATATGCATGCCCTCAAAGTCCACTTCTAAGTTTATTTGATTCACAAGAGAATCTATCTCACTACCCACATATCTGATGTAGTTCAAGATAACTAGCTATAATTTAATTTACTATTGTTATCAAAATCCTTTTTATGTCTGCATGTAAAATAATTTTTGGAGACAGAAAATATATTGTTTTACATAAAAATGTGACTTTTATATTCAATTTATTCAGAAAAGATCAATGTATGATAAATATACATTTTAAAAAGATAAAATTATTTCAATTCCCCACATTCATTATTAGTATCAATCTCAACCCTTTCTCCATTTTGGTCAATTTCTCATCACTCTGGCTTGCATAATTATGACTGCTGTAGCTAAAATTCTCTTTCTTATTCCAAACAACATAAAAAGTACCATTGTTTGAGAAAGCCATCCAAGCCAAGCCTTCAACACTCCATATACCACAAGAAAACTCAAAAAACAAACAAACAAACAAGCAAATGTAAAAGAAGAACCAAATTCAGGTCAGCACTTTCAGGATCATGGAAGCTCTTATATTGCAGTGTTTAGAATTTTGATCACAGAGATTGTGAGTGGGTATATCTACAGTCATGCTGAATGATTTAACTAATATGAACTGGAGAAACACTGAGCTGGCTGAATTTTCTTCATCTGGAAAGTGAGCTTGCTCAAGGAATGAACAACTTGCAAATTGACCCAGAATTAATCCCAGCTCAAAATAAAAATTCAAGCATGTGCCAAATTGCTGTTATTCATTTTTTTAGTTACTTCCAAGAGAGAATAAGTATCTACATTGCTATAGATTCTGGGGTAGCTGAGGAGGGCTAGGAAACTCCACAAAAAAACCCTCTCTATAAGAAAAACACATGGAGTTCAAGATCTGCTGAGTCCTCAATCATGTGGCACCTGTGTGGCATGTGTGGCGAAGATACCTTTGGCTCCTGGTAGACTTCCTCCTCTCTCTGTCTCTTTCTTTTCTCTGATCATCTTCGAGGCATTCTCATGGTAGCAGATCTTATAACCATGCAGAGGTCCAAGGCTGTTACAGATTTCATCAAATTACCAAGTGCTGGTCCATACAGGATTTTGTTGGTTCTTTATATGGCTCATGTTTTTCTTACTTTGTTCATATTTTCTCACTGTCACTGTTGCTGAGAAGCTTAATCCAGTTTCATCAGACATCCAAAGTATCAAATGCATTTTCATTTAAATGCAAATTCTAAAATGTAAATAAAGATGATTTCTAGATTTTATTCAACCTGAATGGTCTATGACCCTGGGCTATTCCATTAGCTTAAGTAACTTAGAGGTGACAGTCATGTGGAGAATGTACTGATGGGTAATTTTGACTTTTGTTATTTTCCTATAATGTTAAAGACCTGAAGACTTTTAAATGATAATGAATAGTGCATAGCCAAAAATTATTGTGATTGTTTGAAATGATGTCATTATTTCACACGAATGCTCTACTTAAAAATAGAAGCAGAGAATCAAGAAAAAAAAACAGAGAAGCAACCTCTAATTTGAAATTGGATGCATTGTGATGCTTGTGCTGTAAAAATCTGATGGTATATTAATGTCCCCATGTATATTATCCCAAATTGTACCTTTCAGTTATAACGGCTGTTCCAATAACATAATAGCCCTTTACCTGTAATTATAAGTTTTCAAAGCCTGAAATGATTCAAATTGTTTTTCTCTGTACTTTTCACATACAATGGTTTTGTGCAGTTACAAGATCCATACGGCTTATTTCAACTTTCTGTTCCTACCTCTTGAATCATGTTGCAATTTAAATTACTTTTTGGTGCATGAAGAGCCCTAGGAGATTACCAAGGGCACTAACCAGCCTCAGCCTAAGGACTCGAGGGACTTAATGCTTGCTGACGTTCTGTTAACCACATTAAAGTTTTCGTTTAATCATGAAGAATTAAACCAAATAACCACTCTTTATGCTTCTTGATTTCACCACAAAATGTACTCAGGCTACCCCCTCGATTTTCCTGTAAACAGACTCTTTGAAAGGAACTATTCTGCAGACAAGGCAAGGGCCTAGGTAACAGCTACTCTATGAGGCTCAGAGATGCTGGTTCTCTGGAAGCTGGCTGGGATAAAGATAGCAATGAGCCTTTATCAGTCTTATGTTCTTACCTCCTTTATCATTACCCATTTATACATGCCCATGTCTCCAACAGGAAGGAGAGAGCATCCCACAGAATCCAGGAGGTAGTAGTAGGAAGGGAGCTCTGTTCTGTTTTAAATATGCTTCTTTTGAGGTCTCTTGAAGCTCAGATAGCTTGTGATATATCTAGGTAGTGTTCAATAAAATGATATGACTCAGGTTGAAGAACAAAAGCAGTAAAGGCGACACTTCTCAGGGGCAACTGGGAGGACTGAAAAGATTAATTTGTGAACATAGCTCGACAGAGTGAGCCTTGTTTCCTTCACTATTGTCTGGCACGTTATGTAGACGCACATATGAGGGAACATATACACATGCATATATGTACTGAGTCATATACATGATGAAGATCAACTCAGACTTAATCCAAGGTCTCATCCTTTCTAATCACCAAGATTCAAGGCTTGGGGATCAGAGGAAGCCCTGAGTGAATTATTGACATGAGCAAGGTCCCCAGTGCCTTAGACCCAAGATTCTCTGGTTGAGGGCAGAGGCATGACAGATGGTAAAGCCTTCCTTTGGTCCAAGTATATGTGTTTATGAACGAATGACCAGTCTATATAGAGACTGTTGATTGCAGGCATCTTCCTCTTCCTGGATGTTTACAGTCCAATACTGCTCCCCTTCAGAGACCTCCGATCTAGGGACTAGCTACCCTTGTGCTGGACGTATTAAACACAGTGGTTTCCTGGTAGATGTCTTCATTATGTCTGCATTGCCCCAGTCAAGTTTCCAGGACCAAGCTATTGGCGTCAAGTGGCAAAGCAATTCTTCACTCAGGCGGGATGGAACTTGGAAAGAGGCTTTATTGGAAGAAGCAGATGTCTGTTGTGGGACAGAATTAGGGAAAAGGTTGATGATGATGATTTAGGTTTGAGGTTCTCAATCCTTCGGGAAGCTGTAATAATGGTTGGGTTGATTATAATGGTGTCTGCTGGGATACTGTTAAGAATCTTGTTTTGTAGGTCACTATAGTGTCCATGGTTTGTGTTTCAAGCCAGTTGTTTGATGATTAAGACGTTACTGGTGCAGAAGTCACACTGGAAGCACTTCCCACTTCTCAGTTGATTCTATCTGAAGAACTGGAAGCAAGGGGACTTAGATACTCTCCTTGGAAGGTCAGCTCGGTTACTCAGCAAAAACGAGTGCCACAGCTCTCCTTTGGAAATTGTGTGCACCAGGATTTCCTAGACCTGAAAGATGGCATAATTATACAATCGGGTGGGTTGGGAGAAAACCCCAGATCTGTATCCTGGGTAGCTGACTTGGACATTCGCATCTTTAGAGATAAAAAGACTGCTTTCTCACAGGAAAGGTTGGCTGCCCTTAGCATTGTGGTATCAGGACCTGACTGAGTATGTGGTGAGTGGTAAAAGGTCTTTCTGATCCTCAGAGGCCACAGAGAAAGGGGTCAAACAGACTGAGAATGATGATTACTGGAGCCCACACTCATAACCTATCTGGGTGGTTGACACCACCCAACATGCCATACGATGGAACCACTGTTAGAAAATAAGCAGAGAAGGGCAGATCTCAGCAGCTGCTCTAAATCACCTCCAGCCTGAGACACAAACAGGAAGAGGACTATGTTCCCACCACATTGTTTCTACATGACTAAGAAGATGCCCTCCCCTTTTCTGCAGCTTCCCTACAAGAGTCAGGTGCAGACCTCATAGAAACAAAAACTATAACAAATGGTGGGGGAGGAATGAAGAGAGGGCTTGGCATAATACTATGAAGTAGATGGCATTTTTTTTTCAGAAAGAATCATAGGGTTAAACCAATGGCTAATATTACTAGGCACCTATAACCTATTTTTTAATATTGGTTAGATTGTAAAACACATACGAGGGGTAGGTATGGTACTGTGAGTCATTTGATTGATTTGATGTGGTCAAAGGACAGCAAAAATTAAAATCTTGGCAACTGATCATTGATTTATGATAATCTTCCAACAGACTGTTTGGAATCTCTACTGGGGCCTGGAAGCATGCAATATTGAGCAAAGTCATGTCGCTGCCTTCCTGTGCATTGCAGAGAGAGAATGTAGATTGGTGTTGGCTTTACTGAGAGCAATGTGTGGATTTATCAAAACACAGAAATGAATCCATCATATATACCAGTATTTCCACCAGAAAGAATATAGTCAAAGGAATGAAAACTGGATGTTGAAGAGACTTTCAGGCTCATACATTCCTTATAGCTCTATGCACACACACACTGAAATACTATTAAGCAATAATAAAGAATGAAATTATTTCATTAGTACCAACTTGGATCAGTTGATGATATAGGTTGATATTGTATTCATTAAAATATGACAGGTAATGTAAGACCCATCCTGAATGGTTCGTGGAAGCTGAAGAACTTGCCTATATAGAATGGAAGACGAGCATGGTGGCTACCAGAGACTTTTAAAGCTGAGAAAGTGAGAGCATGTAGTCTATTTAACAGACACAGTAGGACATTAGGTTAGAAGAAATGACTTTTAATTCCCGATAACCCACGATATCTCAAAATAGCCCAGTAAAAGTAATTATGCTTGCCCCCAATACAGAGTTAATAAATGTTTGAAGTAAAAGGCATGTGAATTACCTGTATTCAGTCACTACAAATGGAAAATATCTGGGTTTCTATAGACATACAGTTATTATAGGTCAAATAAAGTGTCATGCATATTAAAAGGCCTTATCCCTAGAAACAACTAGTGCCCATTATCTGTAGCTACTGTTCTGTCTTCTTCCTACCCAGCAATCACCTTTGTGGGCTGTCTTTTCTGAGTCTTTAACATCAATCTATTTTTATAATAAAACTGACAAGAAACAGTCTCCCACAGGAGTTCTCACACTTAACTCTGCTTTATCTGAGCAAAAGAGAAACCTTTTGCGATGTCAGGTGGCTTAGACCATTTCCAGGAGGCTTCAGTTAGTTCTTCAACAGAAGCTCATGCCAGAAGACAATGACAGGATAGTTTAACAAACAAACTGACTAATTGGCTTCCTGTCCTACAAGACCCCAAATCTGCTATCAAGAACACTGCTGCTAGATCCATGTCAGTGACTGTCTCATTACTGTTCACCATCACACGAAGGTGTCTGTGCTAACTTTGCTCTTTTGGAACACTGGCTTTCACGTATCGTTCAGGGGTGGACATTTGGAGGGAAAATAAAAAAGAAAATGAATAACTATGATACCTGTCTTTGCTTTGGAGAATAAAGTATTGTGAGCTTCCAAAAGTGAAAGTTATTCTATTTTATACTTTTATTTTCTTTAAAGACATCCCAGGTTAGAAAATCCTAAATAAGGCTCTCTCAGACAACTTAAGGAACAGATGAGAATAAAGAAGGCCACATTGTGTGGCATATGAGCTGGGGGTGGGGGGGACCATCGTGAAATTCCTAGGGGAGAGCTTTCTTATGAAGAAAGAAAATTATTAGTACATGTCCTTCCTACGTTCTTGCCTTGATAAGCAGAGTTCTGGCGTAGGGCCTTTCTCTCCATAAATACATAAATATTTGTCTTCATGTGATTGAATGTGGATCATGTTAGATTCAGATTTAAATTCTGAGTAACCTGAACCTAGACATAGGTGCTGCATGGGTGAACTGGACATACTTGCTGAGTTGTAGTGATAGGGGAGCGGGCCTGGCCTGCTTTTTGTCCAGCCGGCTCCCGCATGGCTAGCTTNTGGACTTCCCACAGGGCAGGGAACCCTGACTGCTCTTTGAACTGGAAAAGGAGGCTGAGGGGTAATGGGGGGAAGGGGAGGAAAATGGGAGGAAGGGAGGAGGTGGAAATTTTTAATAATAATAATAAATATATAGGACATACACACAAGAAAAAGAAATTAGTTTTCCATAACTCATATGATTTTTATATTAAATCTTCTAGACAGTGTCATATAATATTCATAGCATTTTCACTAGGTATACAAAACTGTAAAATTTACGGAACTGAAACCATGTGAAATAGAGCTTTGGCTCTAACCTGGGTTTCTGCAATCGTCAAGGGCTGAGCTCAGATATAAAAACTAAGGAACGATAAACCAGCACTGTAAGTTAGCAGGGGGAAAGGCATATCTAGTAAACACCGTGCAACTGCAAGCCTGCCATTAAAATGTCATCCTTAATACCACAATCCAAGCCATGAAAGTCCAAATCTGAACCTTCAGCCCTAAACCTTATTAAAAGACCAGCCAGTGTGGATGTGGACAGGGAGCAATTGGGGTCGGGGGGGGGCAGGAACAAATACTCAAAGTACTTTATTGGAATACAAATGAATAATCTAGCATCCATCATTCAAATCTCAAAACTGCTTTATTCAAGCAAGTCCCTTTTCACATTCTTTAGACACATTCCATAAGAAGAAAAGCATCTATGTATAAAATCATGGTACTGTTTATAGCCAACTTTGGGAAATAATCTGTCTAGTTTACAATGGGAAACTAGCTGAATAGAATTACAAAATATCCTAACAGGAAATGGCAATCGGGCCTCTAAGAAGAATGAGGTCAAACAAAATGTGCTAATAATGGAATAACGTGCAAGGAAATCACTGATGCACTGCAGTCTGAATCCAGAGCCCCAGCCTGCATTCTTGGTAAAGCTGTGCAGGTGCTGTACACGTGAGGCACTGAACACATGGAAGACACACAATATGACAAGAGAATGCTAGTGAGGTTGGCCATGGAATGCTGGGAGCAACAAGGAAATGGGAGTTGCATTGAGACAACAGCACAGGTACCACTTGCCCTCTAACTCTTAGCAGCTCTGTTGTCAAGCATGCTCTACCCAATCAGGTACTTTGCTAAAGAAAAAAAAAAAGAAAAAGATCAGCATTTCTTATGAACTTAACAATTTCAAAATACTTAAAATAATGATCAAAGCAGATTATGAATCTGACTGAAATACCCAAAACCTTTAAAAATCTGTGAAAAGTTTTTCTTTTTAAAAACAGCCTCCATATACTAGTCAGATCCACTTTTTTCAATGCATTTTATTTCGCTGGGACCCTTTTTCGATCCAGTTCTTTATGAAGAAAATTCTAATTCAGAGAGCAACTGCCATTAAGTAATAATCATGCAATAAAATGAAGAAACAATATGAAAAGACTAACGAAATCAGGGTTGAGGGCAAAAAAATACAAATTATCATAAATTAAAGAAAAATACTTAGTTCTAAAAGGCATAAATTTTCAGAGGTTAAATACTATAATAATTTTATTGTCAATCTACATATTATGCACTAAAAACACATTCTTCGATTTAAGCTATATTTTTTTAACTCACTTTTACAAAATTTGCTAAGAATATGTTACAGAGCTCTGTCTGGTAAAGTTTCAATAGAAACAGGATTAGAGTAGGAGCATGCAATTACTTTCACTAAGTATCTTGACTTCCCTCAAGGTCAGCCCTGTAGCTTCTAAAAGAGGAATACACATTCCACTTTGAAATCACTAAGGCTGGGGAAAAAAGAAAATGCCTGGGGGTACAGCAAGCTCATCATGCCTATGCCCTCTTGGGCTATCGGCATCTCTCTTAATATTTTTCTATACATTTACAGGATACATAAAAAGTAGGTCAAATTTTGGTAACCAAAACTATATTATGATGCTAATATTGGATCAAGCATTTTGAACAGACATGAAAAACTATTGTAAATAATGCAACCTACATTAATTAATCATTTATTAAAAAAGAGGGGGGATAGAAGCACATAAATACAAAAGTTATTTAAGGTCAGAAAAATAAAACCAATAGGGCTATATCATTATTGGCCCCAAGAGGTGTCTTCAATAAAATCTTAAGCTAAAATCACCTGTCATTAAGAAGCCAGGGCCTATGTTTTATTCCTGAGGCTATTCATCTTACAATTAGGAGTAAAGCACAAGATAACAATAGCTTCACCTCTAGAACTAAACAGTCCAAGTTTATTTATTTATTTACTTCTTTAGCCTCTGTATGTGACCTTGAATAAACCACTTAAGCTCTTTTCTCTTTCTGCCCTGCCCCTGTTCAATGCAGAGAAACCTCATAGGTCACAGGGAGGGGGGGATCAATGAAGGCACAGTGGGATCCTTCCTGCAGTAGGCAGCAAGTACTCAGTAGGTACTGGATTTAGCTTTTCTACAAATGGAAATGGCAGTGCACCACTATTCTTTTCAATGTAGCAATTGCCTTTTATTGAAAACACGTGTTTAAACTTTAATGTACTTGCTAATTAGGGACCATTTATGTTTCCCTCCCAAATCCCAAAGGTCCCTGAGACCTGTACTCAGTATTCCCTACTGACTTTTCATATACAGGATTTGGGAAATCTGAGTTAAAAAAATGACTGATTTAATGAAATTAATGGGGAGGCTAAGAAAGTAAAAGAAGATGGGAACATGAGAGGAAAAAAAATGGAGCAGCTCAAACATTTTCTTCCCAGAAGATGGCCTATCCTAGATTGTATGTTAGTAGTGAAGCTCCAGTATAAGACAGGGTTGTAAATATCACAATTGTATAGTAGAAAATGGTTCATGTCTACCTGAAAATGCCTCTGATATAAAACTCATTCTTGTGAGTGAGATACAAATAGAATAAACCCTTGGGATAAGTTCTTTACTAAGTGAAGAACCAAAGTTCCTCCATTTTGTCCTCCACCTCCATCTTTCATCTTGTGTAAGCTATTTCCCATAAAACATTCCAGTCCTCAGAAATGGCTAGGGACAAGAGTAACAGGATAGCCATCTGGAAAGCAGATAATTGCAGAATGTTCCCATCTGAAGGTCAACCAGTAAGAAAACTTGACAAGCAACAGGAGAGGTTCAAAAACCATATTTGTGAAAAGTCCCTAGATACGAGCGAATCAGGACAGACCCTGTCAGTCCAAACCCTGCCAATGCAAATATTCTGTGTTTTGCCTAAAATAGTCCTCTCTAGAAGTGTGGGGTACCTCCTCTCATTGCTGCACTGACAAGGTCCCTGTCAGCTTGAACACATGTACACAGTAAACTTTGCTTTTGTGTTTCGGTGAATTGGTCTCCTTGTTGGTCCTTTGGGGTCTTCATGGACTGGGCACAATACTAAGTAGCTCAGACTATGAGATCTTATTCTCTTTTCTTTATTCCATGGGAAATTAACTATCCAGGCAAGAAGTACAACAAGGTAAAGAATAGAGACTGGAGAAAAGGGTGGGAGAGTCTGGGCTCTTAGAAGAGAACGGAGTCAATCATTAAGAAGATTCAGGGCTTGTGCTGGTTTAATTGAAAATTACCTGCAGAGGCTCATATGCTTTAATACTTGGTCCCCAGTTGGTGGAATTGTTTGGGAAGTATTAAGAGGTATAGCCTTGCTGGGGTAGATTTGACTTGGAACAGGCTTTGAAGCTTTTAAGACCACTCTGGAAACTCCCAGGGGTGTCTCTGCCCCCTGATTGCCTCAGCTGCCTGGTACTTGCACTCTCTGCTCTGCCATCATGGTCTCTAACCCTCTGAAACTTTAATCCCAAAATAAGACTTTGTTCTATAATGCACCTTGGTAATGGTTTCTTTGCACAGCAGCAGAAAAATAACAAGTATTTGCTTAGCAGAAACATTTTTATTTCAGTGAAAATATCCACAATGCACAGAAGTGTCCACATATGGAGGCTGCCAAGTGATGGTTAGGCCATTAAGACGTTACAATGAGTATTGTATGTCTCTCAACAAAAGCAAATGCTTAACAGCAACAAATAAACAAAACCCTAATACTTCAGCTTCATAATGCTTGAATTGCAGGAATACAATAATTAGCAGAAAAGGATTCTAATGGTAATAATTAGAAAGGTGGTTTTTGTAAGTTTGAGTCTATCAATTAATGAGGCCTTTATTAAATAGAAAATTCTGAAAGCATATGATCAGTCCAAAACTGATCATTGAAAATCATTGAAACTTTGACATCGTAGTTAGACATGTTTGCATTGGTCAACTTTATGTTACCACCACAAAATACCTGAGGCAACTAACTTTCTAAAGAAAGAGAATCTAGGCTTTATATGGGATATCTGTATCACAGCCCAGAAAGCAAAGGAGCATCACAGAGGAGCAGGTGAAAACACTGTGAAAGAAAGGTGATGGAGAGCAGCACCTGGAAAGTGGCTATGACATCACTGCTGCAATCATGAGCACATAGCTGACTTAGTCATCTGTGCTGCACAGATGAAAATGAAAAGAGGACGAATGGTTGAGATGAAAAAGGGGTCACCAGGAATAAAAGGAGACTAAGAGAGTGTGAAGGGGATGCATAAAACATTGTTTCATGTATAAACTATCAAAAACTACTTTTAATTAGATTAAAAACAAGTATCTTTCTGTAAAGGGAAAAGGTATTTAGCTCACAGGCTGAGGTGAAACCGACCTCTTGGGTTTATCCTTTGATAAGACTGGCATACTGCTGCTGTAGGAAATCCTACAGCCAATAGCTTTCAAGTTAACAGCCCACTGGGGCATGGTCTCTTATATGCATGCATGCAGTCTCTTTTCCGGCTGTAGGATTTGGTTGCTGTTCTCTGTTCCTGGAGAGGATATTGATTTGTGAGTCTACCCCTAAATAAATAGCCATCTATTGGTGCAGGAGAATTGTTTGTATTCTGTCAATCATGTATTTTAATAAAACACTGATTGGCCAGGCAGTAAGTATAGGCGGGTAAACCAGACAGGAAGTAGAACAGGAGAATGCTGGAAAGGA
>LOEQ01003318.1:16894-49143 GCA_001685075.1 Bramus lutescens
AGGAGAATGCTGGAAAGGAGGAAGCCCATTCCTTCCAGTCCAGCCCAGACCACCGAAGAGGCAACATGTGACCTGCACAGCTGAGAAAGGTACCGAGCTGTGTGGCTAGCACAGATAAGAATAATAGGTTAATATAAAGTACAAGAGCTAGTAAGAAGACTGAACTAATGGGCCAATCAGTTTTATAACTTACGGAGATCTCTGTGTGATTTTCTTTGGGGCTTACCAGCTGTGGGGTACCAGGTGGGACATATACCCCAACAAGTCTACCCCTAAATAAATAACCATCTATTATTCTCAATTCTGAGCTAGTGTGGGGTTTCTTTGAAGTACCCATCTATATACTGCAGTGGAGCTCATGAACAAAATGGGTACATTTCAAACTGTGGGAGATAACAGAGTCCCACAATTGTAAAGGCACACTCACAATGATGTACCCACAAGGCTGTACAATCTATTTATCCATAGGACCTTTATACGGATATTCAATATTCAAACCATACCGATATGTTTTCTTATGTTTAAATACTATTCCCTATTTTTAAATACTACTAACCAAGATAAATGCATAATTTTTTTTAAAATTCCTTTCGAATTTCTGGAACTTTTCTAATCTTTATTCACTTAACAAAGAGTGTAATCTTGTTCTTCTCACACATTCAGTGAGCACCTGCTTTACGTCTAGCACTGCACTATCTACTGTGAGCAGAACGAAGACCTAACAAAGCCCAAGTCCTTATAGGCTCTGTATGTGTGAAAACAGCAGAGAAGAAAGGAAAACTTAGGGAAAGTACTGACAGACGCATGGAGATGGCTCAGTGGGCAACGTGTTTCCTGCGCAAGTTTACAGGCCTGGGTTTGCATCTGCAGAGCTAACATAAAGGCTAGACATGCAGTGTGCGTATATAATCCCAGAGATCCTAAGGAGGCATGGGAAGTGGTGGCAGAATAATCCAAGGTAGTTTTTTTGACAGCTAGCTTTGCACGCCTAGGGGCAAACAAGGCATACTGTCTTAAACTCTATCAAGAGCAAGGTGAGGAAAGATACCCAATGATATTCTCTGATTAACATGTGTGCACTGTGGCATGAATGTGCCACAATATCATGCAGGAACACATGCATGTATGCATACATTTAGTATACCCATATTGGAAAAGAATTTTGTTAAACAAAAAAGGACAAGAACTGGTCAGATCATAAATTTCACAAGTACAGGGAAAATTATAGGTCTGTATTCTAATGTATTACAAATACCTAAAATATTGGGAGACAGTAAATACTCAATGAAAAGTTTTTAGTGAACATTTATTCTTTGCCAGGATGTGGTGAAATAAAGTTAGATTCCAGATTAGAAATATGCCTGAATTTCAATCCAAATCCTACCTCTCAGCATCATAACCAAATTTAAAACAGGGGTTAAAACGTATTTTAAAATATACAGTAATAATATACCTAGATAATCTTCCCCATGAAATAACTAATAAGCACAATGTTAGAGAGAAAACGTATTCAATAAGATTCTTAGATTTGAGATTAACACAGAAGAATCAATATTCTATTGAAATATAAGATAAAATTCACTGACTATACTAGATCATTGGCAGATGCCTCTCTACTAATGATAACTCTGTGGTATGTACTATTTTCCTCCTCAAAAAAAATAAGAAGAAGAATTTTAAAAACAATCAAAAAGCAGGATGGAGAGACGGCTCAGCGGTTAAGAGTACTAATCGTTCTTCCATAGGTCCTAAATTCAATTCCCTGCAACCACATGGTGTCTCACAACCATCCATAATGAGATCTGATGCCTTTTTCCAGCCTGCAGGTATACATGCAGGCAGGACACTAAACACTAAATACATACATACAAGCAAAAAAATCAAGTGTGGTTGTGGCACACACCTTTAACACCATCACCCAGGAGGCGGAGGCAAGCAGATCTCTGAGTTTGCGGCCAATCTGGTCTATAGAGCAAGTTCCAGAAAAGCCCAAGCTATCTAGAGAAATCTCTGTCTCAGAAAATATAATTCAAAAACTAAAAAACAAAAAGCGTTAAACCACAAAAAGTTGCAAGGATTATACCATATTAATTTTATATTACAAGATCTAAGGATCAGTTCAAATACAAGATGATATTATACTTCAAAATGCAACTTTTATCAATTCTTATTCAGGCATGGTGAGCTGAATGGCTCAGTGAATGAAGGTGCTCTCTGGTCAAACTGGGCTCTGAGTTTGTTATCCCACAGGGTGGCAGAAGAGGACTGATTGCCAAAGTTGGCCTCTGACCCCCACATGTTCTGTGCTTCAGCTCGCATGCACACTCCTGTGGTACATGGGCTTTCAAGGTTCCCCACCCCCACCCCTACATGTGCGCACATGCACACATACACACACGCACACACACATACACACACACAAAAGAAATAAAAATCATATGAGCACAACGGTTAACGTCTTGCTTTCCAATATAAAGCAACTGTTATCTAAATAACAATTTTGTCTTAGCTAGCATACAGTCAACCTTAATTTTAAAAATGGTCTCTACAATAACAGAGCAAAATGATGCTTATACCAAAATTATTTAAAATTTTCAGGAGGAAGGAAAAAGAATTCCATTGAAAATTGTCCTTTAAAAAGAAGAGTTTTTCCTACCTACAATCGTTTCCTGTCAATATGCAATGGCTATTGTTCATTAAATACTCTTTCCTAATTCTGGCTCTGAGCCACATAAGAGCAAAGGCTAGAGACCACTGCTGAAATCCTATAAGGTCAAAAATCTCACCTTTTTCGTAAAATATTCATAAATTCACAATTACTCAATACAGTTCACTTGATGATATTACTTAAAAGCCATATAGAATTAATCTCTTTTAATTATAAAATATTTATTGCTAGAATTCTACTTTTTGACTGGCAATGCTACACAGTTGAAGAAACACAGGGAAAGACCTACTATATAGCCATTAATGTAAACATATTTTGACTTTTTAACGAATTAATTAATTATAATAAATTAACAAAATGTAGCTAGAAATTAATTATAATCGCTGTGCCTTGTCTCATGGTTGTGAGCAAATTACTAATGTATTGCCCTTGCAGTTTACTAAGGTATGATTAATGGTTAATATTAAAATTCTTGAGGTCTTCTGGCAAAGTGAAAACATGATTGCCTAACTAGGAAAATAAATGCTCTGACTGCAATAAATCAGAATTACTGAAGGTAAACCCTGTGAGCTGGCCCATCTGGTCACCAGGACTTGGCACAAGCAGAAGCTGCCAGCCGCCTTCCCAGGATCTCTTTCGAGTCACGCTCCTGTTCACGTCTCTGCTACATGCTCTGCTGATTACCATGGAAAAGGGCAGAGCTGTAACTGTTCGACTGACCTTTCAGCTTATTTTCTCTTGTGTAATCTGAAACAGGAGCTAACACAGTCTTAGGCTACTGATTTCCACAAAGCATTCTTACTTCATGTTTCAACAGTCTTGGCTTAAATAGCACAGTGCTCTCCTGTGTTCATGTTTCTTTGCTCCAAAATCACATGGGAACACTAGCTCTGTGCATGAGAGACAGAAACTCTGGGTCCTCTACTTAGTAGACCAGTCTACGATGCCCCTAAAGTGCAAGGCCATCCAACTTGTGAGCAATAATGCCAAACTCCCATAACCCAGCTAAAACCTTGGTTTCATGGTGAATTTAGCGGGACTATAGCCAAAAAACAACCATGTATATTTCTTTTCTGCTTTTTGATAAGAATGCCATGATATTCAATCACTGTCAAAAAATTTATACTCATCCTAGAAAACAAAAGTATAAAATTTTTTAAGAAGTCAAAAAGCACATAATTGAGATCCAACACCAGCCATGTGATCTGGAGGAAAATAAATATGAAGATTTAGGTTCCTCTTCCTTAAAATTGAAATGCTGCATACAGATCAACTAACACCTAAATCCATACTCGAAACTTCTGCAGCTCTTAATTCTCTTAGTTGTATAATACACTGATCCACACATCTTTTATACCAAACAATGGTGAAATACCAAAGGTCTATCAAAAATTATAACAGTTCTTTGCCTTTACAATGGGAGATGAAGGCTTCAAAATTCTGTCTGCTGCAAAACTATAAACATTGAAAAACCTTCACAGCCACTCACTCCCCAACATATTTGCAAGATTTCTTTGAGGAATAAAATTTCAATCTTTATCTATAAAAGCATAGTGTAAAAAGATTGTTTTAAACATTTTTTAAGAATCATACTGTATTGTCAATTCATGTATCTTGTTTACATACCTCCATTAATTATTTCATTATATAACTAATGACCATACAGTCCACACATAATAGCCTTGAAAGCATAGGGTGGCAGGTACAGTGACCTGTATGCTATGGCATATTATTTCTCCCAAAGTACTTTTACTCTTTTAATTTACAGCCAAACAGGGTTGAGAATAGCTCTACAGTTGTATAATACAGTGTGAATATAGAATAAGACTTATAATTTTTATTTACATATTATCAAGAGTACCTATAATAGAATAACTACTATAAAAAGACCATATGCTAAAATAAATTAGGAAGAAAATTCAGACCTAAATTACATTCAATTAGTATCAAATTTGCTTCTCTAAGCCATGATTGGATTCACGAGTCTTTTCAAGGTAAGTAAGACAGAATTATAAGTAGACCAAGAATACCTGTTACTTATGGACAAGAGTTTTCTACCTTTGTGTTCCCAAAATGTGTTGGGCAAGCCTCAGACTAACAGGGACAGTTAATATGTGGCCTATTCATAAAGAATTCCCTAGCCTACAGATCACTCAAGGTCAACCTTGCCCGAGGCTAGGTTTACAAAAAGTGAAAGTCAAACTTCCAAGATGATATAATCATTCAATATTATAAATATCTTATTGATCTAAAATGTTATCCATTGCAGTGATAAACACCATGAACAAGAACAAACTAGAGGAGAAAAAGTATTAGTGATCTTAGATGTTGCAGTCCATGGAAGCCATGGCAACGGCACAGGACAGGAACTGGGAAGTAGGAACTGAAGACCATGGATGAATGCTGCTTACTGGCTTGTTCTCTATGACATGTTCATCAAACTTTGTTATACAACCCAGAACCATCAGCACAGGGGTGGCCCTGCCCACAATGAGCTAGGCCCTCTTATATCAATCAGCAATCAAAAAAAGTGCCCGAATAACATACCACAGACCAACTTATTGGAGGCAATTAATCAGTCGAGATTCTCCTTCCAAGGAACATGGAAGTTTGTTGCCAAGTTGACAAAGATAACCAGTACAAACAGATGGATGCGTCCTAAAGTCAAGGGTTTTTGTTTGTTTGTTTTCTATTTTATATTCTCACTCCTCCACACAAAATTCTTTAAGGTAGTGAGTACAAACAAAAGGTTCTCTCAGTATATTTCATTCTGAGATGCTTGAAAGAGAGAAAATTCATTAATCTTCAGTTACTTCACTGAGAGTTGCTATCTATTATTGAACATTTGCTATGCATTCAGCAAGATGCTGAGTGATATATAAACAATAATTTATTTAATTCTCTTACTGTTGTGTGGGAATAAATTCTGCTTTATTGAAATAAAAGAGGAACCCAAGAATCAAAAAGTTTACTTATTTGACCAAGATCCTTCAGAAGAAATTCTCTTGAAATTTATGTTAAAGAATCTTAAAATATAGTTGTTCTTATAATAATGACTTGGAACAGTGATTAATTCATCTCAATTTCAAATAATTTTTAATAATTCTCAAAGTTCTTATGGGAAAATTTAGCTGCTAGAATTAACACTTCTGCATAGTAACTTCTAATTACTGAGCACTGTCCATGCATAGAATAGACATGATTTTATTGAATATGTAACATTCATACATGAATTATCAGGAAGTATTTTATCTATATTTAGTAATATACACAGTTCATTTATGCTACAACATGAAAGGTGAATTAAATTTCAAGGGCTATTTGCTGTATGTTTAGATATTGATATACACTAATAGATAACAAAGATATCTGAAGATTTTATGACAGAACATAACTAAGCTATAATAATGTTTCTTTATTGTTATCTCTATTTCCCATTTTCTAGTATAAGCATGCAAAAAAACAGGAACATAAAATAAATTGGAGAAAGATCTATATTATTTGTAAAATTATAAAGTTTAAAGGCAAAGCATGCTTTCTAATGCCTCCGTTAACAGAGAGCTGTTCAGAGAACCGTGCTGAAAGTTCTAACTGTGAGGTAGAGAGGTGGCTCAGAGGCCAAGAGCACGAACTGCTCTTGCAAAGGATTCAGTTCACAGCATCCAATGAAAGCTCACAACCTCCTACAACTAAAGTTCCAGAAGATTCAATGCCCGTTCCTAATGCCCAAGAGTTTATTATGCATGAGTGTGGTGGTCATGCATACACTCAGACACAAACACACAAAAAAGTCCTAACTGCCATAATTTAAGAGTGCAACCCACCAGCATGGATCACACTAATGAAATAAGCCTACTAAAACTCAAAGCTGATTGATTCTGCACTTGTTCACTTCTCCAATGCCTTTCAACCATTTATTTTCACTCAAAAGAATGCTTAGTTTCCAAGGCATGAGCACACATGCGCACACCTACCTAGGTATACACATACCTAGGTGTGTGTCTATATACCTAATTTCAAATACTTAAATCTACTTAAAACACAAATCTAATCTAGTATCTGAATATTGTGGATACCGGGAGTAAAATATCCCTTGAACTTAAAACAGTAGTTAATTAACTAGAGACCTGATTCCTGTCCTCAGCTAACTACAGCCTGCGCGTGGTCCCTTTTTGCTCTCACTTCTCTTCCATTATCATTTCCTCAAGGATTATATAACATGTTGTAAAATACCATGGATTTCCTGAGCAGTCCTCAAATGTGAACTGCACTTCACCCCAGACATGCAGTCTCAAACGCTGAACGGGGGAGGGGGGCTGCAATAGCAATTGAATAAACCATTTCCATGTTATCCACTTCGCGTTTTTCCCCTAACAAACAGTGACGTGTATCTTAAATTACTTTAGTGTCTGTTGCACATAAAATCCCAGTGATAGATCTATTTTATTGCTGTTCGCTTCAATGCCTGTTTCCCTTCTCTTTTCCGATTTCAGCTCCACTCTCAAGAACACCCTTACAAACAGTAAATACTAAGAGCAGGGGCACTGAAGCAGGATGTGCTCATTCTCCTCTAAGACTGGTCGCCACCAGAGCACACTAGCTGGCTCTGCACCCTCAAGAGGAACATTATTTCTATGTAACAACTTCCAGAGGAGGGGAGGCAGCTGGGTAATGATGGGTCTGTAGCCGTGCACTCTACCTTCTCGCCTCTTGCTCATCTGCTAGGAAAAGCCCTGGGCATTCTGCCTCCCAGATCAACTTCAGCAACAAAGTTGGAGCTGTAAGTCCTTGCTTGCTTGTTTCCCTCTTCTTGTTGTTGTTTGTGTTTCTTGTCCTTAGAAAACATTTGCTTCCAACTCCCTCCCTTTAACTTGTCACAGAAGCCAACCCCTAAGTAATAATTGTACCCATCAAGAACTGGGCAGCTTAACCAGTGCAGAGAAAAGAGTGTTGGACATTTTTCTCCATCAGAATCCATCCTAACTTTCGGCACTGGTCCAGTGAACACGGCTGTAATTGAGAGATGCCTGAATGCAACAAAAGGTTCATTCTACAAGAAATAGAAATGTATGCCCTTAAAATATGCTACATAGGGTATTTCAAGACTAAATAGATTTAAGCCCAATTAAAGAGTGTTCACCACCATTTCCTTACTAATTTTCTAAACATGAAGGATGGAAATGCTTCCTACTCCATTCTGTTCATTAACATATTCTTCCCCAGCTGTTTCCCACAGCTCTGTGGTATCAATATAGATGTTAAAATCATATTTTCTTGAAGTCACCTACCGTCTCAAATCTTTGTAACTGTAAAAGAGAAACATGGGTTTTATCAGAAAAGCAAATGCCAAAAACAAACAAACAAACAAAAAACAATCACCCAAATTATTCAAAAATTTCCTTGTTATATTTCCACAGTCCATGTAACAGTTCCAGTTCTGGAGCCCTTGTACCATCAGGAAGCACACACTTTTTTAATGACTTGATCTAATACATAACAATGTGGATTTTATACTGAAAGCAAAAATTATGTTTCCCAAAGAAAGATGCAAATCTAAGTTCTGGGGTTTGTATGTGTTCGTGCACAAATGATCAAAAGCCAAATGAGCATACATACAAACCCTGGACAATTGTCACATAAATCCAATGAGCAAGGAGCAGACTTTAAAACTGCCCTCCACTGTACTCCCTCTGCAGCTGACCCAGCAGGAACGTTAGTCAAAATCACAGCATGTGGGATGCTTACCAAACTTCACGTTACCAGGCTCAGTTTCTGGAAACAGTGGTCAAGAACTGTCATATGAACACACACATTTTCCTATATATACCTCAAACTATTCTTAATGTTTACTGCTACACATATCCTTTCTTACTAGACATTACTAAAACTTATCAAAAGAATGTTTTCTCCTTTTGAGTCTTTCTTTTTATTTATTTACATCTTTTTAAGGAAATACAATGGATTGCATAAAAAATTATATCTCATGTTCTAAATTTGATAAAATTTGGGTGTGTTTATTTCTAATACAATCATATTTCCCCTTTGAGAGTTAGAGCCTCTGTCAAGATATCTCCCTCTAGGGTTTTTGCTTTCCTTCAGTGGGAGGAGGCCTATGTTTTATTGTCTTGAAGTGGTTGTTGTGGCTCATTTGTCTGCTTGCATTACTAAAAGTGACCTGGGGACACTCTGAGATATGTTCACATTATGTATGAAAGTGTCCATTCTCTGGACTGTGCTTCTGATTTCTTTTCAAGTAGATGTTTCCATCTGGACAAGCAGAATCAGAGACCACACAAAGGGTTATACATGGAAGAGCTATATAAGGAAGGTGCTAGGCAACACTGGGACACTGCACAAGCTGTGTCGCCAGCCTGTACCAACAAAGGGATTATTCCAAATGTCACAGTCATCACTGCTCATAGCTAAGGATGCTTACTTGGCTGTGAGTACCAAAATGGTCCTGCCTATCTAGACTCTGTGGTAATGAAGGATGAGAAAGTAATTTATAGCTGTGATGGGAGGGCAGCTAATTTCAATTTCTTCAAGCATAAGGCAGAAATATAGCCATGGTAACATTTAATCAACCTAAGGAAATTAATGGTCAGGATGCTTGGTTTCCTTAACTAAAATACAAGCATGCTTATTTCCTAGGCAAAAATTCCTAATAGAAGGTTAACAAACAGCACATACTCTCTTCCTTGATGCAATGCATGCCATAGCACCCTCAAAAGAGGGCCAAGGGTCTAAATCATTATCTGAGAACAAACAAAACAGTCACAGATTACTAATCTACCACAAGTGGAATCCTTCATTATCAGAGTAAGGATGGAGGATCTGTAAACCAACAGATGGTGACTTACCAAGTGACAAGCTACTTCAGTAGTGTCAATGGAGAGTTGCTAAATTTAAATGCTTACTTTAAATGTTTACATTTGAATGCTTACAGGTAAAGAATTTTAATCAGCTACCAGGTAGCAGTTACCGGGTAACACGAGACAATGGTCTTCAAAGGAATCTGTCAAATTTGGAAGAAAAAAAAAAAACTCCCTTAACAAATTTAAAGTTAAAGTACAAAGGAGAGTATGAATGTCAACATACAATAAAACTTCCAGAAAGTAAGAAAAATGTAGACAGTGTAGATAGTATATTTCTAATCTCCTTTTGGATGATAAATTCCTGCCAAATACATTGAAGTTACATTTGGTTTCTCATAACTCTAGCCTCTCCTGATGGCCTGCTAAGTAAAGATTCTTACGTAGACTTTTTTCACTAACACTAACACCCAGTCACAACTGTCAAGAAAAGAGATGCTTTTCAAAGATGCTGACATAGTGAATATTTAGAATCCTATCATCTAGTTATATACAACTAGCAATTAACTCTCCCAATTACTACCTTTATAATAAATAATCACTTCCTGGTGGTATCTATTCTGTTCATATATATATATATATGTATATATATATATACACACATATATTTAGCACCGTAAATATTATAAAACGTTGCAAATTAACCACAGGATATAACAGTTCTAAAGAGAAAAGAGGGTTATGTCAAACTGTCTGAATTTTAAATATCTGTTTGAACAAGAATCTGGTCCACATACATATATAGAAACAAAAGCAACTGTCATCTTAAACATAATTAAATGTATCAAAAGTAATTTAAAGTTTTTTAAAAAGAATAGTAATTTCTGCTGTAGGAACTCTATGGGTAGGCAGGCAGTACAACTACAATGCAAGAGAAAACTGATTTATTTTAATTATATTCATACGACTCCTAATTACCCCGGCCATAGATTTATTCTAACAGAGATGGATAATGAAATAATATGAAATCACAACATCCAATTTTACCCTAAATGAAAAAAAAACAGGTAAAGTAGCAACAAAAGGAACTAGACAGAGAAAATGAGGCAAATATTAATAACCTGTCGAGTGCTGAGCCTATTAGGTGACCAATATATAGGAAAGGAATATAAAGCACAAGTACATTCTAATTCTTGAGAGAGAAAGGTGGAGGACGAACCCTCTGTCCCGATTTCTAATAAAAGAAATACATAGAAATTTCACAAGAACAAATGGTGACCATGTCATGCAGTTTCCTCAGGGCAGTCACATCACAAGGAGTCTTGGGAAGCCAGTATACAAACAGACGGAAGCATAAACTAAGTCTCATGCTCATCTACAGAGACGGGCCTTTTTCTAATGTGTTACCTTCCATCTGCCTCTCCTGTTGTCTCAGGCAAACTTGTATGAACAATGAAGTAGCTAGTGCTAAGTTTCATGTAGGATAACAGGTAATTGATAATACTCCACTACAGGGTGGCTTATGGGACTTTTATGTATCATCAAAATCAGGATTCTACATTTTTGACCTGAGGTGGGGGCACAGGGTGAGAGGCAAAATGAGCAGACTGCCAGGCTTCTTCCACGTGTCTCTCAGTCTCTTCTTGATCATCGCACACCCACTCACTCCTCTGTCCGAAGAACACAACCTTCAACAGATAATAACAATAGGCTTCCAGTTTCACCAATGTCTAGTATGGGGCAGGGACCCTTCCAGGCCACACTCCCTTCCTGCAACTGACTTCCAGAATTCAATCATTCAGTACTAGAAGTGATAACTCTAAAGCTAAGCATTTGGAATGATCCGCAGTGCATCTACTAATGTTATTGTAAATAAACTGTATAAATACTACTTAGATATGTCATCTGTTTCTTCTTAACATCCTAAAGTCTTAACACCCTAAAGAAGCTGTCAGAGCATGTAGGTCACTTGGGATGTACTCTTAAAAAGTATATATTTTCCCCACACTCCTCTTTCATTCTCTCTAACCACATTTTTCATGACAAAAAGTGTTTTTCTTCACTACACACTCCCTCACCAGGATCCTCTACCTCACGGACCACAGGCCCAGAAGTAACAGAGACAAGCCACAATTGGTTGAGGCAATGAACTAAAATAGACCTTTGTTCGTTTAAGTTGTTCCTCTCTGATATTTTGTCACAGTGATGAAACGTGCCTAATACATAAAACTGAAACTGAGCAACGCAGCTGTGCTGTTACCTGTATAAGTACTTCAGAAAACCTTTAAAGGTGTTGTGTGGGAGGAATTTGGGAATATTTGAAGCAAGCTAGAAAAAGCTTTGAATGCTAAATCAGCCAAGCTTAAAGAGTGGTTCTAGTGGGAAGTTCAGAAGGCAAGACAAGAATGCAAATAGAGAAAACTTTACAGAATGCAAACACTATTAGAAACAGAGTTAGAGACCATCATTTTAACTTTTGGAAATAAACTTTTCTACATTTAGCCAATGCTCTGAAGTCTGGGTGAAGTTAAATTCAAAAGTGACAGACTAGCAGAGGGAATTCCAAGGCAGCACAACATTCAGACTGTCCCATAGGTGTTGCTGGCTACTTCTAAACAACACACAGTGTGAGAACTGGAAACAAAAACCAGAGCAGAAGATCTTTAAAAGTTTAGCTTGTGCAGAAAAGAAACACTTTTAAGTAGGAACCAATGGAGTAGTGAAGGCTTGAGGCAAGAGCACCATTAAAAGGAAGCCAAACACTTTTCAGTTAACAAGGAGAATCCCTGGAAGAAATCTCAGGAATTTCCCAGAACCCAACTATGATTGGTTTCTTCACTTGAACAAAGAGTGAATATTAGAGATTTTTCCATTCTTATAAAACTGATTTTCTAGCATCATCAATTCTTTTGCTAATTGAACTTAACTTGTACAATATCACTGGACACAATTAATGAGAAACAACTTAAGAATAAAAGCATTAGGTTATTTCCAAAATAATTTTTCCTTATTCTTACATGAAATTTATTAAGCTAGAGATGTACTTTTAAGTGCTATGTTGGATATGCTATGTTTTATAATCATATGCACATAAAATATAACTTAATTTCATATTCTTACTATCTGAATAAAAACCTTCAATTAAAAGAAATCAATTAAAACAAAAGACTCAAGTCAAAGCTACAAAGAAATGTATATGTCAGAAGTTTGATACTAAAATTTTGAAGTGAGTGTGCATGTGTATGTGTGTGAGTGAGTGTGAGTGAGTATGTGTATGTGTTTCCTTGCTTACACATCAATTGTCTTAGGGATTCTATTGCAGAGAAGAGACACCATGACCACAGCAACTCTTATAAGGAAAACATTTAACTGAGGTGGTTCCCTTACGGTTTCGGAGGATCAGTCCATTATCATCATGGTGGTGAGCAGAGCAGCATGCAGGCAGATGTGGTGTGGGAGATGAGAGTGCTACATCTTGCAGGTAACAGGAAGTCTACTGAGACAATGGGAGGTATCCTGAGCATAGGAAACCTCAAACCCCATCCCTACAATGACACACTTCATTCAACAAGGCCATACCCACTCCAACAAACCACACCTCTTAAAAGTACCACTTCCAGTGAGAATATGGATACCAACAACATTCAAAATAGCACACTAGTCATAAGCGGAAAACAAAAACATGCAGACTCTATGATGTTGTCCCAATACTTTGATATGTTTTAAAAGCAAGGCTTGCAAAATAACCAAATTTAGAGCTCAGTACTTAGCAACCATCGTCTAACATTTGTCATTCCTGCTGAATCATCTAGGCTACTCAGTACTGCACACTGTCCACAAAGGTATCATTATTCTAGGAGCCTACCATGATAAGCTAAATATGAGCAGATCACCTAAAGGAGGTTCTTTACTTCCAACCATTATCACCTGCCAGAGTAGGACTCAGGCATCGATAAGTTTAATGAAGGCCTGAGTCTCAGTAGTTTACCCTGAAGCAATCAATACCTGGTTGCAGGAAGGACCACAAACTAAGATGGCCTGAGTACCACACAAGAGCAGACCATCCAAAGAAGATGCCTAACAGCTGTAGATAGGATCACCTGCCAGCACACACTCACCAAGACAACCCTAGACAAATGTCAGCCAATCAGGGGTCCTGAACCTCAGAAACCCCTCACTCCCACCTTTACTACTATAAAAACCCAACTCTAACTGAGCTCGGGGATCTCCGTTTATTCCAAAGCTTTGGACATGCGGAGAGACTGAGTTTGCAAACTTGCATAAAATAAAGGCTCTTTGTTTTTACATATGGGACTCAGTCTCCTTGTTGGCTTTTGGGGAACTTCACAGATTTGGGTATAACAATTATGTCTATGTATTTCCTGGCCCTAGGTGACAGCTTCAAGATATTCAAATGATTAACATCCCAATGTATCATGTCTTGATAGAGATAAAGAAAACTATCATCATGTTGACATTGGACTGTGAAAGTTTTCAGTGCTCTTACTGATTTTTATTTTTTGAATTGTCCAATTAATTACTATAGACCACATATAAAGGACTATATTGATTGCCCTACTGTGACTGTCCTCTAAGATACATCCATGAAACTAGCAAGCTAGGAGTTCCACTTCCATGTCATGTCCAAAGGACAGTAATTCAGGGCACTCTTCCTATCCTATAGCTCTTACGTGGGAATGAGAGGTGGAGGTGGGCGGTAAAGATATATTATTTAAGGATGACAATTAAGTTCCTTCTTTTCTGTGCTTTTACCAGTTATACATCACTTGCAGTGACCACTGCTCACTGTGAAAAGAAGTTTCTCTGACACCAGCTATGGTCACCTGCATAAAAACTGCAAAAGATCAAGCCAGTCAAAGTCTCAGACAGACGGAGCCAATTATCCACACACCTCACCCCTAACTGAGGAGCTACTGAAAGTTTATCACAAGTAGGGGAGAATCATCTTCCCTTGAGGGTGTGGTCATAGTTTTCCACTGTTCTAGTCCTAACCCTAACCACCTACATATGAACAGGACTAATTAGATTTAGTGAATTATCAGAGAAGGAAAAGAGAAAGGAGGAGGAGGAAGAGGAAATGAACTTACGAGGGCAAGCTATTGGGAAAAATTAGAGGAAGTTGGAAGGAAGAGACTGTATATAACCATAATTAATATATGCATATTTGAAATTCTCAAAGAAAAAATTTAAAAACAGCATATTAAGAGGATGTTTTGGTAATCTCTATTGATGGTTCCTTTGGGACCATGAAGAGTCTAATATCTGGATTTAGCCTGGGATGTAGCACTAGGGATCATTTTTACTTTGTATTGTTAATGGCAGCTTAGGGCCTCCATTTGGTTTCCCTAAACTGTTCACATGCCATACTAAATCCTTTTGAAAAACATCTGAAAATGACATGCATCTCACGACAATCAGGAAGTAGGAAGAAAAATTGGGGATTTGCTGGCCGATCTACTGGACTCACAAGGACACAATTCAACCAAGAGTTAATTTACTGAGGGTCAGACCATAGAGACGTATATCAATAATTTCAGCACTTGGGAGGCTGACGTAAAGGATCTTGAGTTTATAATCACCTCAGTATACATAAGCAAAAACCAGACACAATAAATAAATTAAATAATAATGGCAATGTACCAGTGATCAGCATTCAATTTTACTTATACATCACAGTTGCATATGGATTCCAGTGAATAATTGAGACAATATTTTATTACTTTTATAAACCTGGGCATTTTCCTGGTAAATGACAGGACTTAAAATATTTATTTATGGTAGGTATACTATGTCTTCTCTCACAGAAAATTCATTCTTCCATTATTTCAGAAGTCCTATATGAGTAATAGCAGTCAAGTTTCTATAGTACATATCGAGTATTTCTGCAGTAAGAAATGAGAATGTTCAGATGCATTTCCACCATAAGAAATCACAGTATGATCCAACCTGCAAAAGACATTATGATCAATCAGCTAACACTACAGAAGGAAGGCTCCATTTCCACCGACACTTGAAGCCTATCATAAAAAGTACAGTTTTGTACTTTTGAAGCCAAAGCACTGTTAGAGTCTTTACACTCCAGAAAGTCATGGTCCCCACAGCAATCACGGTGTCTACTAGGTCCATGAGAGCAGTGGCAGCAGTGTATTCCAGTGACATTTCCCCAGACTACAGCTGCCACCAAGAACTGTCTNGTCTACCTCCTCATCAACACATTTCTCAATTCATAATCAATGGCGGGTCTTCTAGAACTTCATCAGGATTTGAGTGTGACAGAAGAGAGCCCAGGATATACAAGACATAGTTTATCACTCTACCAGTGTGTCCTTCCTTCCTTCATAACTAAAGAGATTTAATGTTGGCAGTGTTGAACCAACCAAGTCTCAAGTAATTAAGCAAACAATACAAGCCACTTCTGCTTACTCAAATCAACATATTAACCCCAGACATCTATTAAAACATTTTTATCTCAATTTATTTTCAGCATACATAATATAATAATAATAATAATAATTGTCTTTATTTCATGTATATTTTTCAGTTTTGTATAATACATATCTGAATTTTATCTCAGCACCAAGGAAACTTAAGAGCAATAAAATCAACAATGTATACAACTGATTTCAGTGTTTAGTGTTTCAGAAAAGCCCTAGCACAAAATGAAATTTGCACCTTTGGCACATGTGAAAAACTGTAGCTTTTTCAAACAAAACATTCCCAAGGCAAAGTCGAAATTCAAATCCTGTCCCAAAACTAAGTTCCACAGTTTTAATCGTTGTGTACATTTTTCTGAACTTTTCTCCACTTTATACAATACACACAACTATTTTTAGATAATGTCTCACACTATATAACGCAAGAATTTCCTGAATCATTTGCCTCAGCCTCTGAAGGATAATACGTGTGAGCTGCAATGTGTGACTTTCACCTCCTTTTGCAAATTCGCTTCCTCAGAACAGTTTATTAGAATTTTCTGGATTAATTTTCTCCAGGTTTTCTTCTCTGGATTTGTGGTCATTTAAGTATGAGATGTGGCATAATTTTCCACAATTCAAGAATTATGAGCATGTTAGACTTTTCACTACTGTGACAGATGTCTAAACAATTTAAGGAAAAAAAAGAATTGAATTTACCTAACAGGGTCAAAGTCTCAGTCTACAGCTGACTGCCTGAATCAGTGGCCGCTGAACTTGAAGAAGTAAAACAAGTAACAGACCCAAGCAGCTCACCTTGAGGTGAGCAGGTAGCAAGAAGGCAATAATTATGCTCTCTGGAGTCTTCATTGCCACTTTAATTCCATCCAAAGTCACAGCCCGCTGTTGGTGTTCCCTGTATTCAGAATAAGACTTCCACTCTCAATTAACCGGCTTGAGCAATGTCGAAACAGACAAACCCATAGGTGAGGTGAACTAATCTCCCTCCAGTACCAATCCACTCAGTTCAACAATGAAAATCATCCATTATAATCAAGTGTAAAAATGACCTATTTGATAAGCTAAACCATGATCACTGGGTCTAGAATAAGATGTGACAATTATTTCCCATGGTCAAAAACCCCAACTCTGGGATACAGAAGCAAATAGGGTAACACCGATGGAAAGTATGTATGAAGATGGACTGTACTATTTTCAGCACATCATAAAGATAAGCAGACAGAGTTACCCTTATACATAAATCCTTCTGTTGTAGAATATTGCTTTAAGATTAAATTTAAAAAAAAAAGATGTTTTATATTTGTTTATGCTGTGAAACATTTGCTTAATGATGCAAACATGTATCACATTCTCTTATGCTAGCTTTGTGAAGCTGTGTTATTTTGCCTGTCTAAAACACCTGAGCTGAACAGCCAATAGGTAGGCGGGAGAAATGAAAGCCAGGGCTGGCAGGCAAAGAGAATAAATAAGAGGAGAAATCTGTGAGGCAAGAGATCAAGGAGTGAGAAAAGAATTGGCCAGCTACCCAGTCAGACATGGAGTAAGAGTGAAAGTACGATTATAGAGGTGAATAAAGGAAAAAGTCCAGAGGCAAAAGGTAGATGGGATAATTAGTTAACAAAAGCTGGTTAGGAACAAGTCAAGCTAAGGTTGGGCATTTATAAGAAAGAATTAGCCTCTGTGTGTGATTTATTTGGGAGTTGGGTGGTGAGCGACAACAGAGCCAAAAGAACAAAGAGTAAAAACAACCAACAATACCCTTTCATCCTTGATAGCCACTCAAAGCAGAAAAGCAAATACTCCTTAATTTTAAAATTCGGATGAATGTGAAAGAATAATAGTGTTAGCTGAAAGTTTTAAGAACTTCATATTCAAAGATATGGTGTTGAGGGTTGTTTATGAGTCTACTTTACTTTGCTTCTTCATTGACAATCCAACTATGGAGTCCAGGCTAGCCTCAAAGTTATGATCCTTCACCTCTACCTCCCAAGTGTTCGAATTATAGATGGACCTCCCATGCCAGGGTTGGAAGTGATTTTTTTAATACGTAAAAAGGACTATAGAAAAATATTAATAATAAATCCAAATTGGGATTATAACAATAAATTAAATTTTAAAAATACAAGTAAAGATAAGGGCACGGAGATGATTCAGGCAGTAAGTTGCTTGTTATAAAAGCATTGTTACCTGAGTTTGGAAGTCCAGCACCCATGTAAAAGTAGAGTGTAGCAGTGTTCTTCTGTAACCCCAGTGCTACCAGGACAGAGACTGGGGGGGGGTCCCAAAGGCTTGCTGGTCGGCCAAGTCTAGATGAAATATTGGTCACCAGATTCACTGAGACACTATATCTCAACAAGTACGGTAGAAAGCAATAGAGGATGATACCAAATATCAGCGTCAGACTACACACACAGACACACATGTAAGGGTGTGGTAGGAGAAAAACAAGTACTCACTGCAGGTAAAGCTTTTTCTTTACTCCTTGAACAGGTCTAGCAGCACCACAGAAATACTGACTAAAAATACAAGTTCACAGGCAGATTCCCTGGCATGAGGATCACGCATGTTTATGAGATCCATGGACACGTGACGCAGTACACGACCCAGAGTCGTCTACAAAGGCATGAGATATCTTACACATCTCACTTTGGATTGAGGGCTGAGTGTGAAGCCTTCCCTAGGAATTTCATCAATTTCCTTTAACTTCGATTTTCTTCTGACTTAGAAAACAACAACAAAAAGGCAAATAAAAGTTAGATGTTCTGCAACATGCAATCAAGCAGGGCATGACTGATTGTTTTGTTTGTTTGTTTGTTTGTTTTTGGTTTGATTGTTTTGTTTTCACTTGTCCCAATGGGAAGCATTACAAGTGGGAGGACAGGGGGTGAAACCAGACAAACCGGCCAATTCCCAGCTGAAGCACTCAGAGCTTCTCAAAAGGCTGATCATGTACTATCATGCACACACCATTATTCTAATACTTAGTTTATCGAATCATTCCCAGTTATAATCTCCTTAATCACCCATTGGTTGGCTAGCAGAAAAATCAACCTTAAAGGTCAGAGCACAGAAGAAGAATCAGAAGAAAGTCTAAGGGAGGAAAAGGCATGTTGCAGCCCGTTATCACAAAATTATTGTTGAAATATAATGATATAATATATATTTGGCTCTGGAACTGACAGCTAACTTCAACAGTATTATGCAGAAACTGCACTGTAGGTTGGAAATAACTAGCCCGTTACCTAGTGCATTCAGTAACTTACACCAATTCTGACATCTCACTATACCAAAACACCAGAATAATCCCAATGAAATCTAATGTAAATTAGTCACGGCTTTGCATTCTTCCTACATATTTCTGATGACTCCATGAGAAGAAAGATAAAGATAGAATTGTTCATAATATATTGAAATGACTCTTTAACTGGTCACATGCCACCCACTTGTGTTTATTCAGTTTAGAGAGAGCATTTTATTTATTATTATGTTATGTAAGAAAAGCTAAGATGCTCTTAAAATACCTTTTCTCTTTTAGTTTCAACTTAATTATACATCATATACATTTCCTTTTTTCAAAAGAACTCCATTATAATTCCTTCCACTTAAGGAACCAAATAGCTTTATTATTCCTCTGCAAGCTTCCCACTGAATGAAATATATCTTCCTATAATATAAGTAGTGCTCAGCCTTGTTTCCCAGCAACACAAAAACATTCCTTGGTCCTGGTCTTTCTGATTTGAAAGTGACTAACTTCAGGAGATTTATACCACTTGCTTGTTAGCCTTTGACAGTGCTCAAATTCACTGGTTCCAAACAATACTACTCCAACTTCAGTTGGGTAGCCTTTAGTACTAAAGATCAGGAGAATACATGAGGGAATTACAACAAACTTCTCCTAAGTTGTCTAAAAATAACATAAAGCACAACTGTAAAACCTAAATACTCATTAAAACAGAAAATCCATCATAACTATAATAAAAGAATAAAAGAATAGCATCAGATAGTCAAATGGCAGACCTCTAAGTCACTAGACAAAGGTCAAGACCCATATTATATACCCAAAATGAGAGCAAAAGAGAAACATGTAAGTCATATAAACTCAAACCTGGCTTATTCTTACTAAAAAATATACTATTCCACAGATTAATAATTAAACCTAAATTTAAAAAAGAATTAAAATAAACCAACATTATCAGGGAACAGCCATCACCAATGCCATCTTTCTAATGGCATCTCTTTGAGGCTGTTTAATATTAAGTGCTTAAAACTTTCATACTATCTTTGAACTTCTGGCCAAAGTTTTCCATAAATTCAAAAACGGTTTAAATAAATAATAATTAGAAGCACTAAAATCATGAGAAATGGTTACTTTAACAAAATGTTTGATGTTTTTTAAGGACAACGAAAAGCTATTGAGACTGGTCTCAGTCATGAATGATAGAGCCTCAGCTGCATTTAAAAGTAAAAATTTCAAAAGAACACATCTGCATTCACCTTGAACACCAGCAATCAAGGAGGAATATGTAGACCTCTGAGTTTGAGGATAGCCTGGTCTACAAAGTGAGTTTCCAGGCCAACCAGGAATACACAATGACACCATGATTTTAAAAAACAATAAAAAAATATAAATTGCTTTTTTATTTTAAAATCTTCATACAATATATTTATCATACTATTTTCCACCCCATATAATATATTTACATATTGCTTTCCTCATATATTATATAAGTGTTTATCTTATTCTTCCCCTTCCATTATTCCTCCCAGATCCAACCCACCTCCTTACCCACTCAAACTTACAAATGCCATGTTCTTTCTCACCCTCGCTCAAAAAAATAAATAAAATTAAAACTAATAAGAATAATAATAACAAGAATACAAAAAATTATCAAAGCAAAATAAAATTTGATGCAAAAACAGTTGAGTCTGTTTTACATTGACCAACTACACCTGGGCATGGGGCATGCTCTGACGTGTGGTTGATAGTCCCAGTAACACTCCACTTGATTAAACAAGCTTTATACTCCACTAGAGATGGAGCAATGACAAAATTCCTAAATGTCAACACAAATGAAAGCTGAAAGGAACAGCAATGAAATTTCAATGCAAACTACACTCATAAAAGCAGTACTCTTCCTAGCTCTTTCTTAATACTAGGATCACTATCCTCAAAGAAGACCTTTTCCTCCCCTGTTTATAAACAGAAATCATCACAGAGGAAAAGAGCACTAATCCCAACCAAGATAGAATGTGATATAAAAGAAACTTAGACAATACACTGTAGACAGAGTTTTCCTGTCCTGCATTCGCTCTCTAATAATCATGCAGAGTCTTAATATAAATTATAAATGTTTTGCCAATAGCTCAGGCTTGTTACAAACTAGCTCTTACAAGTTAACCCATTTCTATTAATCTAAGTGCTGCCCCAAGGCTCATGGCATTTACCTCTATCACATTTTGTGTGTCTGACTCATTCTCCACCTGGCTGGCAACTCCTCTGACTCTACCCTTTGTCATTCCCTCATTTTCAGTTTGGTTTTCCTGCCTAACTTTATCCTGTTCAGCTACTGGAGACAGTCAGCTTCTTTATTAAACCAACCATAGTGACATATATTCACACAGTATAAAGAAGGATTATTAAACAACATTTAAGATATACACGAATGTGGATTTATTACAAAGCCAGAGTTCTAATGTTAGTAGAACCTTAGTTCCCTACATACGCATTTCCTAAAAATCTCTTGAGAACCTTGATTACATTAACAGCTGCTTCAACATCTACCTCAGTGTTTGACACAAAGACTTATGAGAACAAAGATTTGGTCACAGATGCACTTGCTTACTGAGCTTTGTCCCATAAAAATCTAATTCTCTCTAGATTATCTGTCATCAGATTCAATCCCAAAGAGCAGCTTTAAAATCTGCGCTTGGAATAGTATCTCATCTTAAACAAAAATCAAACCTAACTCACTACCACTGAAGTAGTAATTCAGGCAACTTGTTTCATTAATTTCTAACACACCACCTTAAGAGGACAATTGACTACATAGTGAATGAAATTGAAAGAAAGAAAAAAATTGGGATGAGGTAACTACAAATAAATCAGTTTCTTTTTCAAGTGTGGCTATTGTTGTGGCACTTTCCACATTTTAGTAAATAGAAAGGTAAAATTCCATTTATTAAGTAAGTAAATATGGCTTATACCTCCAAAAAACTAAAGTAAAAAAAGATTAAACATCTCATCCCTTAGTAATAAGAAGGAAATAATATTGTTGTGAAGCAGAGGTAATGTCAACAAATCAGCAGTATCCCAACATTAACTTTGACATAAAAACAATCACAAAAGGCATTCATAGTAGGTCCACTTAAAATTTTAACAGCAACAGTGACTAAAGCCAGCAAGGGTATAAATTATTGGCTGGGATAAAAAATCATGTTGGGCCTGAAGCAAAAAAAAAATGTTTTTAAATAGAATAATGTTCTGAAATAGAAAGCATGTTAAACAGAATTGCCCAAGGACTGTTAGGAAATGAAAAATTACACTAACTGCATTGGGAACAGCAACCCGATAAAAGCACAATGCACAAATTACAATCTTCTTTGAGGCTGTATTAGACAGGAGAAAGGTTAAGCTGTGTGTGTGCCCAGTTTTTCCCACCACAGGACACAACATGATTGAAGAATTACTCTCAAATGTTCCTAGGGACACCCAAACAACTACAGTAATAAATATGTCTAGGTTTTTAATATTACAGAACAAGCTGGACCAGACCCCAAGTCAATAGATACTTGCAAAACACCCCTAGAGTGCAAACCTCTATTCTAAGTTCTAAAGAAAACACCAAAAAAAATAATAATATGTTCCCTAACTATATTCTTCTATTCTTAAATTCAAGTCACGCATGCAACATCCCAGGATGCTAGGTGAGTCAGCACATACTGCAAGGCTGTGCTAAGGCAAAAAAAAAAAATAAATAAATAAATTGCAGAAAGGAGAAAGGAGGCAGCATGGCAGCATTATGGGAACAATCTGACTGACAGCTATAGATCAAATACCTATAAGAGCCATGTTTTCCCTATCGTTACAAGGTGAAATATCAGGAATTCATAATGGGTGAAAACTATATAGAAGTATAAACACAGATAGATTTTTATCTATAGTAAACAAACATACCTCATGAAGGAAAGACCATAAAACACACACAAGTCCATGCATACTTGAGCCTAAAACGTGGTCACTATTTTAAGAGTAACAGAGAAGCAATCTTTCCAAACTTTCTCTCCATTAACAAGAGATTTGTTCTGTAATAACGCAAGTCATAATGAGTCACCACAGCATCTAAGCGAGATTTGGATAGCAGAGTTATAAATGGCTATTAATTGGTCTAGGTCCAAGTAAAGTGGCACATCCAGAAAGGTCTATAATTAATACAGTCAGGGACTGTCACAAGATCTTAAGCCCTTTACCAAGAAGTAAATCGTTACCAGATTTATTTTGGTGCATATTTTCTGTGCTATGTTGTTTGTGAGTTTGCTTTATGAGACAGAAATAATGCATTTAACATAAGAAAATCTGACAGAAAAACCACGTAAATAAATAAGCAAATAAAAAATTAACAAATTTTGTATTAGTTGCCTCAAAGAATGGAGGGAAAACATGGCCATGTGCTCACCTCCAGTTAATTATGTGGACTAGTTCTTTGTTCATATTTACAATATCATTCCTTTAATTCTCTGAGTATTAAAATACCAGGGTTCAATAACCAGGGAGTCCCTTAGGCAAAACTGTAATCTCTATGTGTCTAATTACCTCTACTGCAAACACAAAGCTGACTGAATCTTTCTACTTACTTAACTTCCTCTTTATTCTCTTTGTGGGGGTCATGCTCACTCTCCCTCTAAAAGCTCCTGCTTCAAACACATAACCTAAATCTTCCATATGGAATACAGTAGCCACGGGCAACACATTGTTACAGAGCCCAAAAGTGCTTTCAGTAGGAAACATGGAGATCTGCGAGGCCTAATTGACAAAAATCTGAAATACATGATCAGAAAAAAAGTTTTAGTTGCATGTTGGGGTGATATGCTTAATCCGACCCAATGAATTAAATAATAGATATTTAAATGATTTCATTTACTTTGCCTTTTTATATGGCTACTAAAAAATTCTAAAGTATACACATGGTTCATGTTATATTACTATTACACAGTGCTGATCTAGGCAAGAAACTTAAGGGGGGCTAAGGAGAAAGCACTGGACACTCATTTCTACCTCTGGAATCCTCCTAACCAAGTGACACTTAACTTAATATCCCCTACTTCCCGATTCATTAAAAACTGGAGTACCTTAGCTTACTTCGGAATTGCTCACTATCTCTAAAAATAGCTCATTCTTACTTCCAAAATGTGCTTGTCTGTTACGAAGAAGCATGCTGGTTTGTCATCAGATATGATTTACAATGTATTTTTACAAGCTTCGGTGCTTACAGAATGTGGCAATTCTTATAAAAGCACATTTTGCAACTGAGCCCTTTTTGAAAGGAAACTTTCACATTAAGTAATACAATCCAGGAATAAGGTCACACGATATCTTCACTAATTATTTTAATGAAGATTAATGAATGACTCATCTAGTGCTTCGAATCTCAAGTCTCATTGAACTGCCCACATCCTGAAGGATTAATATTCTTCCTTTTACAGAAAAATAGTTTTAAGAATGTAAAATGAAGTTCGTGGTGGTACCTGTCCCCTTCTTTAACAGGACTGATGATTTCATCAGAATTATACCCAGATTTATCTACTGTGTTGACATTCTCTTCTCGAATTGAGCTGCTGTCAGATAAGCAGCCTATTCTACTTGTTCTTGTTATGTTGTGTAAAAGAATGCCTGTGACAAAGAGAATGCTGGAAATAGGTTTTGAAAACAAATCAACGAAGGGACCACAACTCAGATACCTACGCACAGCCTGCAACACGACTTCTTGGGGATGACATCCCCTGTGCAAGTCACCTTCTGTAGGTCGCCCTAACACTCCAGGTGCAACAATTATAATGCAGCGAGAAGCAACTTGGATAATGCCAATGACGAAACCCTTTTCCCTACAGCAAGGGGTTTAAAAAGTCATTATGCATTACAAACCAAACTAGTAGTTTGGATAGTTGGATTAATATAAGGACTGTCTACATTATAGTGAGCTGTAATTGTAGAACTACTCTAAAATCTCACTTCTCCACCCTATATGAAGTTTCACAACCTCTGTCAAATCAATGTGCTAACAACAGTTACATTTCAACATCTAGCCTATTTCTTTGGAAACTGATGCGCTCCAATTGCTAGCAGCATTTCTAGAACAATCAATCCTGATAAACATCAAAGTAAATACTAAGAATGAAATGAACCAAAGGCCAATTTCAGTAAGATAAAAAGAAGCTAATTTGGGGAATACTGGTATTGCCTTAGTTAAGATTTAACAAGTTCACTCCTACAGTTAAGAACATCTGAAAAAGTTTTACATGATCAACCTGTCATTTAAATCAAGTAAAAAGATAAACTGAGTAAATACAGGTTTCAAAAATACATTTCTTATAGTATTTATCCAATGAGTACATAATAGAGCCAAAAAAACACTAAGCATATCACTTAAAACCTTATAATATTTTAAATCAAATTAAGATTATGAATTGAAGTCTACACAAATTCTCAACAACTAGAATATACATCAATAATATTCTGAAGTGATACAAAAATAAGAAAATTAAAAATTGAAAAAACAATAAAAGTGCCTGAGGTTAAATTATATATTTGCCAGGTTTTCCCTTTTAACTGTCTGAAGATAACAAGCAGAAGTTCTTCTAAGACATTATAAATAAGAAAGTTGATCGACTATTTTATCCTCATGCTATGAACAAACTGGAATATATATTACAACTATAACTGCTTGTATACTTCAGTTAGAGTTGAGCAAGACCAGCATGTTATAATATAAAATGAGCCAATAAATATTCACAGCCAATAAAAAAAATTCACTTAATCCTTTTTGTTATACAAAAGTTAGCTCAAAATGAAAAATAGACTTAAATATACTATGTAAAACAACAGTACCCTTAGAAAAATAACTTCAATCTTTAGAGCTAAGAAGTGTGTATTCATAAGAACAAAAATAACTATATTCTTTAAAAGAAAGGGTTCAATACATAGTACTTCAAAACAAAAATATTTGTGTGTGTGTATGCCTGAAAGACCATACATATTTAGATGAAATCATAAGCTACAGGGCTGATGGGAAATATTTGTAACCCACATTAATGACAAAGGACTCATAGGTGGAATATGCAAAGAACTCTGACTCTCAAAGAGTTTTTGTTTAAAGGAAAGAACATTAATCTAGTTTTAAAACTAAACCAAATAAAGGCATTTCAACAAATAGAGCACACAGATAGCAAGTGACTCAACGTATGATCTTAACAAGCTATAAAATATTAAAATTATGACTACATATACTTACGTAACTATTGGGAGACTAATAAAATATAGTGTCAATCCTGACAAGGATTCAGATAAAACTGGTTTCTTCATAGACGATAAGACATAAAAAGATAAACTTTGGAAAGTAGTTTTACGACTTCTTATGAACTAAGCATATACTTATCACATAATCAGCCTTGATTCATCCCAGACAAATAAATTATGTGCATGAAGATTCATATCATTTTAGTAAAATAGTTCTAATACCTAAAATTTGGAAACAACTCAAACACTCTTCAACTGGTAAATGGATAAACAAACTGGGCAGATGGTACTCCCACATGATGAAATACTATTCAGTGACAAAAAGAAACAAATTATTGCTAAGTGCAACTAGGCTAGATCTCAACGGCACTAGGCTGGAAGAAGAAAAGAAATATCAGTCTCAAAAGTTTGCATATGATAAAAATTAAAAAAAGTTATAGAGCTAGAAACTAGGTCAGTAATTGTCAAATTTAGGAATGGTGAAACAGTAGTAATGTGAATTTTATTATTAGCATGAGGAATTTCTTTGTGGTACCAGAACAATTCTATATCTTTACCACAGTGACAGTTTCATTAATATGCATATCGATAAAACAATGAATATGTACACACACACACAAGAATAAACATCTAAAGCCATGAAGACATAGACACACAGAAGAATAAACATCTAAAACCATGAAGATGTCGACACTCACAAGAATAAGAATCTAAAATCATGAAGAAGTAGACATACACAAAAACAACCATTTGTAAAATTGAAGAAATGGGAATACGGTCCCTGGATTGCATCAATCTCAACTTCCTGGTATTGGTGCCATACTATAGTTATGCCACAGAATACCACAGGGGCAAGCCTGGTGAAAGCTACAGAAGCCTTTTTTGGCGCTGTTTCTGAAACTTCCTGTGAGTCTTTACTTGGCTCAAAATGAAATGGTTTTAAATACAATTTGCAATTCTTTTATTAAATGTCCTATGAGTTTATAAGTACTATTAACCTGCTACACGTAATATTCAGTTTGATAAAAGTTATTTCTGCACAGAAATTGTGCCTCATTGTAGCTGACTGTTCAATGACTTCACTACAATGCATAGGAATAGGTTATTCCCTTGTTTCATATATCTTTAAAAAGTCAAATTTATTTAAAAAGTATCTTAAAATCATCAAATATCATCAACAATAACAACAAAAAATGGAAAAAGACAGGACCACAAAATTAATTTTTCATACTAACAGTCATGAATAACATGCTAAGACTCCATTTTCATTTTCTAACTTTTTAGTGAATATCATATTTTTTTTTCTTCTTACACATTAGTCTTATTTTCAAAGTTCTCCTGGCTATTAGTAAACTCGGTGTGATCATCTGTCTAGCATCCAGAGTTCAGGAGGAAGAAAATCCCTGCAGCTGTTTGATGCTCAAGAATATGAACACTTACCAGTCAGATGAAACAGGAGAAAAGACAGGAGGGGAGATCAAGAGAACAGTGAGTTTGGATTTCTGCAGGCTAGCATTTACGTCTTTCCATGAAAGGAGCTCTATGCTTCTTATGTCCCAGGACTCATCCTGCCTTCAGCTGACAGACAACTGGCAATTGCCTCACCATTTCCACCCCAAATTAAGGATCAAAGTTTAAAAATGCTCTTTTCCTTCTCTATTAGACGGTGATTAAAACTGCCACCTGTCTCACCTCACTCGCCCAATCTCCTCTACAGGAGAGAGAACAATTCCCTGAAGAAAGAACAACATAGTTAATTAGGAAAACAAAGAGCAGTGGGGAATTTGAGGTCTTGGCTTGATTGCAGAAAACAGTACTAAAGAACCTAACCAGAATAAAATGTAGTGAAAATAATATTTAAGATGAAAAGTTATGTAATACCTGCAAGTTATGGCATATTAACCATCTTTACATACATTTTTAGTTTTCAAGAGATCCTAAAAAGTATATTTCTATGTTTTTTCCACTGAGTAAGAAAGTGACATCCTTGATTTCAAATCTATTTGGCAGTTATAACTGTAGGGATCTTCTCTTTGTCTTGTTATTAAACTTTGTAACACAACCACTCCACAATATTTTTATATTTAGCATGCAATGGACTAAGTTTAGAGCCCAAATTATTTGGATTATTTGAATATAAAAAGCTATAACTACTATAATGCAGAACAACTGAACATGGAGTGTCCAAGCAACACTAAATGAACTCCATGGATTGTATTTATTTATTTGTGGGGGTAGGTGGGTATGTTGGTAACAATGATAATTAAAAAACAAGAGGCCATGAATTTAAGAGGGAATGGGGGAACATGGGAGGGAAGTAAGAAGGAGGGAGGAGTGATATATTTTAATTAAATTTTTACTTGGAAAAATGAAAGTTTAAATGAAAGAATGAATAACATTCAATAAAATCAATTAAGCTTTACAAGTTAGTCACCATAACTAAACAGATCAGAGAATATACAATGAGATTATTAAACAGATCAATACATATAAATTGAAGAACTACTTATGTTTAAGGTTTTCCTTTTGTTGAGGTTTCAGGTTCCTATCGGCATAAACACAAACTAAATTGGACTTTGTTTATTAAACATAAAAGCAGCCTGGATTCAAAACAAGAACAAACGCTGATGAGCAGACATGACCACAAGGAAAGAATTCTTCGGAGAGAAAGCAAGAAGGATTGTTGACTTCAGGTGAAAAGTACCTGGTATCCACAATCCCCTCAGAAAAACAGTCTTTCATTCATTCATGCTCTGCTAATTGAAACCTAATACATTCATGTGGGATTCCCTTCTCCATGCTGTGAATATGTTTTATTACCATTGGTTAATAAATAAGCTGCTTCGGCTTATGGCAGGGCAGAATATAGCCAGGCTGGAAGAGAATATTTAGAGAGAGTAGGCAAAGTCAGAGAGACACTAGGTAGCTGCCAAAGCAGAAAGTTGCCCTGGAACCTTACCGGTAGGCCATAGCCTTGTGATGATACACAGATTAATAGGAATGAGTTAAGATGTAAGAGCTAGCTAGAAATATGCATGTACCAATGACCAAACAGTGTTGTAATTAATATAGTTACTATGTGATTATTTGGGTCTGGTCGACGCAGAAACAAAAACAAATGAGCAGTCTCCGTTTACAGTCCATGCTTTCAAATAAGAAACCTACAGCACATGTCACTCACAGGGCTGTGTTATCATCTAACTGAATGCCTCTGGCCCAGCCAAGTGTGAGCTGAAAGGAGGCCTCTAAGAAGTTCCCATGCAAAGAGGGATTTATTCCGAGGTGGTGCAGCTGGCGCCGGAGACTATTCTAAACAGAATGTCCTATGACGTCATTCTATGACGCTTTGAAAATGAGAAGAGGTTGGAGACTCTTGGTCACCCCTCTTGATAACCCAAGAGTGATTCTGGAATGATGACAGATCTCCGTTGCAAAGAGCAAATGAGTCTACCAGTACAAAAAAGCAGGTCAGCTACATCTCATAGTGATTTTTTCTTTCCTGCCTTCTAAGACCACAAACAATTGACTCTCTTCAGAATCCAGTTTGGCTGGGTGCTGAGGGGGAAAAAGTACACCAATAAGTCACATTTGGAATTTACATTCTGTGAGCAACAATTGTAAATATGATGACTGACATGCCAAGTACAAATAACCTTGGCTATGTCTCGACAAGCATGGGATCATGCTATGAGACAGAAGGAACAAATGCATGTATAGCAGACATCTTACCACATGCAAAACCACAGCATGATCTGAGACCAGACCAAATTCTGTAAAGCAGAATGTGCTGGTAACCCTTCAAGCTGGTATTCATAGTCTGTTAAATGTATATTTGATATAATATAGTCTGTCATTTAATCAAAGACACAAGAAGTTTTGCTTAATAATTTACTTGTACGAAGACTCACTATTACAATAAAGAACTGAATTTATCTGTGTTCTTTACATGTTGCTTTTCATTTAATGAGTTTTCTAAACTCCCACCTCAAGTTCTTCTTGAAATACCCACACACACATAGCATTCACTCACTCTCAAAGACACACCCACACCCACACCAACACATAGACCCATAAATAAATAAAAAATAATAGACACTGAATAAAGAATACTTTTAATAAAGAAAGATTAGTCCCAGCTCAGCCCTACCAACAGTTACATCAGCAAGCCAGGAAAACTGTGTATCCCCTCTAAGTAGATAAGTTTTGAAGATAAAATATCATAATATACACTTAAAATATGTAAAGTTTAAACAAAGAATACTGATTAGTGACTACTGGCAGAACAATTGTATTTATCTGAGAAGTGTTCAAAAATGTCATCCCTCTGTTTTAAGAAAAGGTAAGCCAAACCAACTGGTCTCAACCTGTGAATCATAAACATTGGAACACAGATTTCCCATGATCACAACCCACAGGTTGAGAACCACTGGCTTAGCCCAACATCTTCTATATAAAGGGCTCAGTGTTGAGTAAAAACTAAACACAAATCATAGCTGGACTTTCTCTTTTCCAGGCTACTAGAACTGGGAAAGAAATTTCAAAACAGATCCTTCATAATCCTAGATCACTGAATGATCTGTGAGGAGAGCCCTCCGGCCAACTCCCAATGCCATGCAGGATGTGAGCAATGAAATGTTGTAATCACTCATAAGAATGTACTGGAGTACAACAGCAAGTTTCACAAAATTAGAAAGAGCAAAATACAAAACGTCACATTAGGAGGCAATCAATGAGATGGCAAACATACACTAATGTATTTACTTTGTTATATATGATGCAAAATAACTCACAGTCCGCACTGGATTTGGAATTCTCACAGAAGGTGAAAAGAGCATGTAAAATAGAAGTCCAAGTGAAGCAGTGGTGAGTGGGAAAATAAGTGATGATCCATCAGTGAGAAGAAAAGGCCTCCCAACTCCATTCTTACATACTGATGATTGTACCTCAAAGTTTCTGCATTATTTAATAAGCACCTATTGTGTTAGGCCAAGCACATACTAGACACGTGGGTTACTAAAAATTAAGATGAAAGTAAGTATCTTCTACTATTATGTGGCTTCAACAACATACTGGATAACTTATAAAAAGTAAAAACATATCTCCTCACAGCTCAGGAGGCTGAGGAGTCAAACACAAGATGGCGGTGGTTGAAGCTGTCCAGGGAGGGCTCTTCTCTGTTTCCCAGGTGGCGCCTTGTTACTTTCAGTCACCAGAGAGTGGGAATGCAATACCCTCACAAGGAGAAGTGCCAAAAAGCAAAATTATGTCAAAGGGTTTCTTTTTTTTTAATTTTAAATTAGTTTTTAACTTTTTTTTGAGTCTTTCTTATTTGTATACAATGTATAGTTGCAACATTTCTCCTCCTTGTCCTCCTCTTGTCCTCCTCCCATTCCTGCTGGCCTCTTTACCTTTCGCTTCCCAACAAGCCCCATCCAACGTTTATGTCTTTGGGGTGGGTATGCATATGTCTATGTTGTGCAAATGGTCACAGCCCGTGTGTCCATGACAGCCACAGAAAAGTAATTTCCAAAGACGGAACTTTACAGTACGGTTCCCTGTCTTCTGGCTCTGACAGCCAATTCCCCATCTTCTGCAGTGTTCCTTGGACCTTAGAATGGGTGACATGGATGTACCCATAAGTCCCTTCTATGATTAGACCATTCCCCACTACCAAACAAAGAATCTTGACTAGGGCTTCAAGCTGTCTCTGGGTAAAAGGGTTTTACCTCATTTATGAGGGAGGAGCCCTCACGGCCTAGGCATGTCTATGAGGCCACAGCTCTTTTGTTTCTTTGTTTTTTTTT
>LOEQ01003318.1:109956-125073 GCA_001685075.1 Bramus lutescens
GAAAGAAAGAAAGAAAGAAAGAAAGAAAGAAAGAAAGAAAGAAAGAGAAAAACAGACATCAAGCATGTTCCAAATATGTCAGAGGGAAATTGGGTAGGTGGGTTACAGCAGGGTAGAGAAATCTGTTCGATCAGTTTCAGGAACTGTCTTACACTGTACCACCCTTGAATTCAGAGTGAGTGGAATCTAATAATCTGCTCAGTAATGCATTTATAAAAATTTCCCCAATAATCCCAAAAATGTTAGGGAGAATAAAGAGGTTGGTGGCAAATTTCTAGTAAAGGGAGTAAAGATATTCCAATGTGATTCTGATTCTCGTTCTTTCATAACCCAACTATCCACAGTCAGGAAGTTTCAGCCAGTCAGTCTGAAGAATCTTCAACAGGCATGGGACTTTTTCAGAGTGTTTCATTCCCTGAAAATGCCCTAATATCTAATTTAAATATACTGTCACCCATTGTAATTACTTTGTAACCATAGAATTTCTTATGACGACTTTGAGTTTCTAAGGTTTGAAGCATCCACATTTCAGAACAAAACTTTACTGAGGCACTCTTTCAAGTTTTATTAACACATAAAAAAGATTTAGTATCACAAAGTGAGGAAGAGATAGAACAACAGCAGGAAGGAATGGGGCAAGCACTGACTTTGAGATCACCCTGTCCTGACAGGAACTGTTTAGCAGAGCTTGCAGGATTGGCTGTTAATCATGTTCTTCCCTGCTGATGTTGATTCTGGGTTAACTGGCCAAGAAAATCAGAAATGAGGCATGAGAGTTCCTGTTAAGTATTATTATTAACAGTTAGGATAGATATTTACCTAGAGCAACTTATTAAGAAGGTGCATATACCAATTCACATGAAGCTTCTTGGGTATTGTTTTTGCTAATATAACTCATAATGCTTAAAGTTCCGAACAGCAAAGTCCATTCCAGCTAAGAAAGGCAGGGCTGAACTATTATTCTTAACTTGTGGGTTGGGACTCCATTGGTGGTCTCATAATTGATTTCAGGAACTCCAAAATACGGCAACAGTACATTGTTTCTGAATGCACAATGACCACAAATTCAAACTTAAACTTGAGTCCGACCTGTGTCTGGTGGCACAGGCCTATGTTACATTTTCTATCTCTATCACACCCTTGCTTCTCAGCGCACAATGTGTGTGCTCTCCACTACAGGTGCGATGGCACTGCACACATCATCATGCTGCAGTCTGAAGTATCTCTACTCATTTGCCACATGATTTTAAGCTGTGAATTGTAACATTGTACCATATGTAAAAGTTCCCTTGTCTTACAGAAACTTTATGGTTTATTTGCAGAAAACAAGGACACTGAAAGTTTTCCTGCTTATTCCTTAACATGTAAGTATACCATATTGTATCTCTAGACTGTTCTGCTTTAGAATACTTGCTATTTTTTTAAAAAAGGTTCTTGGAGTTACTTACTTGTTTTTCATTAAAAAAAACATTAAATAAGGAAAATAGGGGATTGAAGAGAAATAACCCAATAGATTTTGGCTTAGTATTAGACAAAAACTCAATTTTGTGAAATGATCCCACACATTTGCCTGATTGACAATAGGAATTTATATGAGTGCTACTCTTAGCACTGGCTGTTGTAAAAATCAAAGTATCAGTCAACTCTGAAAATTACTGAGGATGCTATGTGTTGCAGTATCAAATGCTCAGTCAAGATTATATTCTTTTTATATAAGTAAACACACATATGCAACTCACTAGGATGTTGATTTTCTTTCATCTTTAATATATAATAAATTATATGTACATAAAAATTATTATAAAATATTGTTATTTATTTTATATTCAGTAAAGTTGTATACATATTTTATATACCCATACACCTTCAGTCACATCAAATTCCTTGAGTGGGAGCCTAAAGACATTGCTCAGCACTTAGGAGCACTTGCTGCTCTTCCAAAGGACCCAAGTTCATTTCACAACACTTACGTTGGGTGGTTCAAACTGCCTGTAACTATAACTTTAGGACCCCTGACAAAATCTCCTGGCCACTGTGGACACCTACGCACAAGTGATATACTCATAGAAACAGATATATAAAGGTCCCAAAGCTACAGAGAAACCCTGTCTCGAAAAACCAAAAAAAAAGAAAGAAAAAAAGAAACAGATATATAAAAATAATAATAAATCTAAAAATTAATGAATGAAAAGCATTGGAAGCTGAAAAATTTAAAAAATCTTTTTTTGTTTTTATTTTTGTCATTTTATTTTTATTTTTTTTAATTCTTCTCTTCTTCTCTCATAGATTACACCCCAACAGCAGTTTCCCCTCCCTTTTCTCCTGTGAGCCCCCAACCCCCGACACACACACACACACACACACACACACACACACACACACACACACACAAACACCTCTCTTCTCTCCCAGATCCATTTCTCCTTCATTTCCCTTCAGAAAAGAACAGTCCTTCCAGGATATGAACTGAATACCAGATAACATATTACAGAAAGACTAGGCAGAAACTCTCATATCAAGATTGGAAAAGGCAACCCAGTAGGAGAGAAAGGATCCTAAGGGCAGGCAAAGAATTTAGAGACACACTCCACCCCCACTGTTATGAGTCCCACAAGAACAGCAAGCTGCACAATCATAACATATATGCAAAAGACCTAGCTCAGACCCATACAGGCTCTGAGATTGCTTCTTCAGTTTCTGTGAACCCCTATGAGCTCTGCTGTCTTGAACATTTAATCAATCAAAAGTCCCAGCAGACCATCAGTCATAGATAGACCTGAGAAGAAGCATTAAAGAGTGGATGCTAAAACAACTCTCATACCAACCCATAGAATTAGAACACCCAGAAGCTATTCCTTCTACTAAGATCAAAATTTTTTTTGAATAATGTGACTACTTATGTAACTATTTGGTTCAGAACAGCCACTTTTGCCAGGAACATATCAGTAAAATGATTTATCAGTAATATGGATGTTTGTGTTATATATTTGCCATTTGACAAAATTGCAAATTAAGTACTTTTATTAGCATTACTGTTTAGAAAAACTAAATTGTACCTTTGTCTTAGCCGCAAGAAAATCTAGAATTTTTTTTACCTTATTCTATCAGTCTTTCCATACCAAGGTTTGTAATGAATGTCAACCAAGATTCATTACTCTCTTGTACCATACTACTAAATGAAGCAGACTTCCAAAATAATCATTTTTGAAATGGAGGAAATTTGAACAAAAATTAAGTTAAAAGACAGTTAATGAAATACAACAAATCAAAACACAAGCATGTCTGTTGGGCGTTTTCTTGATTAATGATTGATATGGAAAGGTACAGCCCACTTAAGGTTATACTATCCCAAAATAACTGGTTCTAGGTTGTATAAAAGCCAGCTGAGTGAGCCATGAGAGTAAGATAGTAAACAGTCTATTTCTTGTTCTTGGCCTCACTGTACTCACTGTTTGCCTCTAGGTCCTTACTGAGTTCCTGCCCTGACATCACTCAAAGATGGACTCTTGTGGAAGATTAATCCAAACAAAACCTTCCCACCTCAGCTGCTCTTAGTCATGGTGTTTATTACAGCAATAGAAATCAAACAACAATACCCTAAATCAATGTTTAGCCTCCACATGAACATGTATATGTATGCATACACCACAAATTCATACACACACCCATACGCGTTGTGTTTGTAGGTTGGTGGTGGGAAAAGCGACAAAAAGAGACATACTAGTTAATGTTGCCTCATCTTGAATTGTTGAGCCATTACAAAAACTAATTTACCAAAAAGATATATGCATGCTTGATTTATATAAGGAAAAGGCAATTCCTATTTTGGTGGATGAATGAATTGTAAAATTACCTGTTAGAACACCTACCATCATCACCCTAAGACAATTTTTTTCACTAGTATTCCTTGTGCCAAGCCTGCTAGTTATTATTCTGTCCCCTGTAATCAAAGTACAGCAATCATGTTGCTGGCATGGTACACAAACTCATTTGGAATCTTTTGCCAGTTTATCCCCAGTCTTATTTCTCAACAATTTCCTTCATATGTGCTCTATGCTTGAAAGGATACAATTATTAGCTGTTCTTACCAGGTTTACTCCTGAACTTTGTAAAAATGCAAACCTTCTTCTCAGAAGTCTTCCATATCGTAATATCCTGTTCAATAACACATTAAATTTCCCATTTCTTAGGGAATGTCTTTAAAATGACATTGATTTTATTGTGATTTTCTTTTCTTATTCATCATTTTTCTCAAATATACTATGTCCTCTTTGAAGATAGACATGTTTTTTGACACATGTTATCTCAAGAGTTGGTAGAGTATGAAGTAGATTCACTACATGAATTTGGATTACATTTTATGTGAGATGACCAACAATGAAATAACAAAAAAGTATATAAACAATATTTGAAGAATGGGTATTACAAAATACTTTAAATATAAATAAAAACAAACGAGACAGTGAGAGGCTAGGGCTGGTGTTGGAGCTGGTGATAGCCAAGCCCCAAGGTCAGTTGTCCTTCCAATATTCACTTCCTTTTGTATACTGGTCTCACATTCATCATGACTAGTTGATGAAATACGGTGAATTTTAGGTGCCATCTGAAACTGTGTCTCTGCCTTGATTTTTTATATTGTTTGTTCTGGAAGAGACTGCTGTCTATTTAGTGAAGATGCATTGTTCACTGCACACATCCAGCAGGAGATGGCCTTGTGGGTTATCCATCTTAGAAGTGGTTATTAGCTGCAGTCAGGACTCTTATGACCACAGTGACAACAGACACCTGACTGAAATATCATGGAAATTCTGATCTACAAAACACAACCAAACTTTTTATGAACTACTCAAAGAAAATGCATGAGGGCTGATATTTTGACCCACTATATTCAGTGGTATAATACATTATAAAATAAATACTGCAAGGTCTCATCTAGAGAGGTCTTGAAAGCTTCTTCAAGCAGGTAACAGCTAATGTAAACAGAATGAGGAGACATCAGCTGTTGACATTTCAGAAGGCAAATGTTCAACAGAGGTAACAATGGATGGCCCTGCGGTAGTGGAATGTTTGTCATATTAAGGAAGAGAAGAGCAGGGAGCATGCGAAGCAGGGGAGGGGCAGCTAAGGGGCGAGTTCCTTTAATTTTTTTATGCCAAGAGAACAGAGTCATATGGCTTGCCATTCTTTTCTTTCTTTCTCCCCCCTCCCTCCTTCCTTTTTCTGTTTTTTTTTTCCATGACAAGCTTTCTCTGTGTAGCCCTGGACATCCTAGAACTCACTCTGTAGGCTGGACTGCCCTCAACTGTAGAGATCTGACTGCCCCTGCCTCCCAAGTGCTAGGATTAAAGGGGTTTCCACAACCACACTGTTTGTTACTTTCTTTTAAAATGTCATATCTAACACTTCTTTATATGAAAATGGACTAAAAGGGCACATCTGAATGTTGGAGAAAGAAATAGCTGCAGAAGTGAAAGCAATAATGAAAAATGTCTTTAATAGAGGGATTATGAAGGATTCCCCTCTGTATGCTGTGAATATCATCAGTTAATAAAGGAACTGGTTTAGGCCTATACCAGAGCTATAGGGGAACAGAGCTAGGTGGGGAAAACTAAACTGAATGCTGGGAAAAAGAAGGGCGAAGTCAGAGAGAGAGAGAAGCAATGTAGCTCCACCAGAGACAGATATCGGAACTTTAGCTGGTAAGCCGCGACCTTGTGGTGATGCACCAATTAATGGAGATGGGCTAAATTAATATGTAAGAGTTAGCCAATAAGAAGCTAGAGCTAATGGGCCAAGCAATAATTTAATTAATACAGTTTCTGTGTGATTATTTTAGTTCTGAGTAGCAGGGATGAACAAACAGTCTCCCACAACAAATTGGTGCACCAACATGGCCAATTAAATCCACTTAAAAACCTGAGAGAGCTTTAAAAGGAATTCTAGACATAAAAATACCGAGTTTAACACAGCTTCTTGTTGTTTGCTGACAGTGTGTCACAGCTCCTTTATAAGAGGCTTTCCTGATTCAGTAGTAGCAGAAAATAAAAAAGCCACACTGTTTTGAAACAGCAGCTTTCTGGGCCATGCTTCCAGCACAACCTCTGACTCTTTCAATAGACTGAGCATTTGAATGGGATTTGTGAATAACATGTTATGACTTACTTGGTATCAACATGGACTGGCTGTGTGCCTAGAGATGGGCCACTGTGCATGACTCTTGGAGGTGGCAAAGAGCTCTGCCATGCTGGACTGGGCAGGGCAAGCAGACAGTACTGTATTTCCCTAATCAATGGTGACTCTTAATTTCATAAGGAGGGATTAGCATTTTAAGAAGCACTTCAGGTCACAAAAGAATTTAAGATACATAACAGGACAGATTCAGACATAAAAGACCTCTGAACGAGACACAGTATATTTAAAAATGTACATAGGCTTGGGAGAGAGAAGAAAAAAGTATAAAGAGTTATAAAACAAAAGTAATGGTTAAGAAAAAATTATTTAAAGAGACAGAGTACAGACAGTCATAGATTAAAGGAGTAAAGATAATAAAATAAATATTAAACTCGTAGAAAAAGTAAAATAAGCCATGAAAAGATGAAATGCACACAGAGAGTCCGGATTATGTATATTATTGTGTTTTCTTTGAATTTTTTGACTACAGAGATACATTTGATTCTGGGGATTGCTAAGCTAAACCAACAAGGCATCTTGATTTCAAAATATGAAACTAAGGATATGATGCTTTGGAAAAGAGGTTCTTTTTTTTTGTTTCCTCAGAGGATGATAAAACTGTGGAATTCTTCCAGACTAATATGGTTTAATAGAACATGACCCCCTGAGAAGTCACTGTGAACACCCCCCAAAAATTACTTCACCCAACAAAAAGCAGGAAGCAGTTTGGAGAACTACACCCATATTCCCAAATATTGTTTATAAGTATTTATTTACATTTAAAGGGGGATATGCTATAGAGATTTGCATTGGTATGGATCTTGGTTTATTGATACAAATTTAAGGTCAATTTTGTTATATGTATATTTCTGCTCTTGATTAAGGTATTGTGTTTGTCCAGCTCATTTAAAAATGTAATTAAGAAATATAGATTAATAGATAATCATCTATAATAGTCAAGTTTATAGTCATGTTAGTTATGTTTTCTTGATATATAGAGATGTATTTCAGATAGATAGGTATTTTTCAAATCTATCAGAGATCTTCAGAATAAGGCAGTTAAAATTTTTTAAGAATTTAGGACTTTTCATGACAATAAGACACATCTGCTCTTGGCAGCAACAATCTACTTTAAGAGGAAGATGGGCATTGAAGAGGTTCTTTATGAAGCTGCTTAGCAATTTGGGCAATAATCTGCTCTTGCCTGGAATGATTGACGAACTGGTCATGAAGGACCCACAGAGAATGACTGCTGAACTTGCCTAAACATGAGATGATCCTTTGGAATTCCTGCTACATGAAACTGTCTTTGAGGCATTCTGCAGGATACTTAAGAAAGTGACTGACAAACTGCCAATATCGGTAGAACTGTCTTTGAAATTTTCTGCTTTGTGGAAATGTCTGCTGGATACTATAGGCCAGTAGACTGAATATGGATGCCTGAATGGTACTAAAGAACTCTGGGTGGCTGTCCAGGCAGTGAGATGTCTCTGTCAATTCCAGGGTTTTGGAAGTTGCTTACAATGCACTTCTTGTTTACTTAGATAATATTATATCCTTCTGGGGTCTTTGATGGAGCTGAAGAATTTATAGTTATAGTTTTTCTTAGTTATGATAAAAGATAAAGTAGATATAAATATTTTAACTATAATTCTTACTTGATACCTGTTTTGTGTATGCAGTTTTATTATGTTAAAGTTAAAACCTTCTTTTTAATTTAAACAGAAAAGGGGAAGTAATGTGGGATTTCCCTCTGTATGCTGTGAATATCATTATTTAATAAAGGAACAACTTTGGGCCTATAGCAGAGTTATAGGGGAACAGAGCTAGGTGGGAAAAACTAAATTGAATGCTGGGAGAAAGAAGGGTGAAGTCAGAGAGAGAAGCCATGGAGCCACATTCAGAGACAGATGTGTTGAAATCTTGCTGGTAGGTCACGGCCTTGTGGTGATGTACAGATTAATGGAGATGGGTTAAATTAATATGTAAGAGTTAGCCAATAAGAAGCTAGAGCTAATGGGCCAAGCAATAATTTAATTAATACAATTTCTGTGTGATTATTTCAGTTCTGGATGGCCGAGATGAACAATCAGCCTTCCACAACAGAGGATAAATTATTATCTCAATCACGTCTGTTCCATAGTAGTGACAAAGACAGAGAGGACCAAGAGAAGAAGGACACTTACAAGAAATCCCACACTAGCTCAGAATTGAGTATAATAGAGGGTTATTTATTTAGGGTAGACTGACATATCACAATTCTCTGCTGGAATGGTGAACAGCAACCGAATCCTGCAGCTGGAAAAAAGGCCAGATGTGTGCTTTATATTGGCATATATATAGTATAATAGGACACGCCCAAGTGGGTGGGTAACTTAAAGGCTACTGGTGGTAGGAATTCCTAGAGCAGATCAAGCACATGTGGACACTGACCTGGAGGCTGTCAGATCTGCACAAACAAGGCGTCTTTGTCAAGTTGCCTCTATTTTCTCAATAAAATGCTTGGTTTGATTATGAACTAAGGTGAAGATGTAGGAGGTTTAAAAAAAATGAAACAGCTATTTGTTGCATGCCTGAAAGAAATTGAATGCTCAGTTGGAATTTCTATTGTTTTCTACTCTAGGGAAAACAAATACTACCACAAAGAGAAAAACAAGTGGATATGAAGTATTTAGTGCAAAGAAAAGAAAAAAAAAACCTGGCTGGCAGCAAGGGAGGATCAAAGGGTGAAGAGAGTGAGCCAAAACACTGGCCTTATTTTATCCCCCTGAGTTCTAGTATTTTAGAGGGATCAGTATATTTAGACAAAAGCGAACTCTTGCTGTTTTTCTCTGTCCTTCGTATCCTTTTTTTTTTGTTGCTGGTGGTGGTTTGGGGGATTAATATTAAAGAATGAATTTATGTTTTCTCTTTAATTAGCAGTAGAACTAAGAGTCAGAGCTAAACGTGGAAGACTATCACTTCATTAGGAGCCACTGACGAGTCTCTGCTGGGACTGATGTTCTCCATAATTGACGAACTGGTTGTAGTAATTTGAAGGCTTTTTTATTAAATTTATTTCTTCTGTGTATGTTGGGATACGAGGGTGGGAAAGTGAGTGAGTCTGTGAAAGCCAGAGGACAACTTGTGAGAATCAGTTTTATACTTCAATCATATGCACCTTGGGCATCAAATTCTGGTCATGAGGCTGGGTGTCAAGCACCTTTACCCACTGAACACCTCGTTTGCCCAGGTGTCTACATTGTTTAATGTACTCTCCAAGATATTAGTAATAGAAAGACATGTGAGTGAATAAAGTAGATGGGATTTCAGCACTTCTGATTGCTCCATACTCTCTTTACTATGTAGATAACGTGACAGGCATGCTTTCTAAAGTTCAGTAACATAAAATATTTCTGTTATCATATATAGCTCCTCGTTACAGGGGGGTGGTACAGTGTGATGCTCACAGTACATTCTTAAACCCAACAAAGTTTGAATCATTTAAAGTGTTTGCTCATTGGTTTCTTCTCCTATACAATGGCGGGTAATTACAGAACACATTTTATTCTTTAAATAACTGACTCTTTACATTTAAATTCTTAGCATACAATCTGACACATAAAATGTTATAAAATAATCAAGCCAGTCCATATGAATATATCCTTTTAATGAAGTGAAGAATGGTTCTTCTTTGCATATATTAAAAAGACTTTTCAAAAAGTAAAGATTGTAGCTTTAACCATACCTGCTTTTGAGGTCAAACATAATTAAGAACATAAATATTCTGACATACCCCCTTTTTACACAATGTATAAAGATTTCTAAAACAAGTGTGAGTGCATGTGTGCCTGTGTTGTGTGTTTGTGGGGGGGCACAATTATTGTGGAAATGGCATGGGCTGTTGGTAAATCTGACAGTGGTTGTGACACTATTTTCTTTTTAAAAAGTTTCTTTTTTGTTTATTCTTCTCTCATATATTACATTCAAACCAGTTTTCCCTCCATCCTCTCTTCTCAGTCCCCCAGCCCCACACACTTGCCCTCTACTATATCCATTCCTCTTCTGTTTCCCTTCAGAAAAAAAGCAAGGTTCCCGGGGACAGCAACCAAACAGTGACACTGCTTTCATTCTAACAAAATTAATAATTTAGAACTTTAGAGTTCCACTTTGCACTTTAATACTAAGCTTTGAGTCAGAAGAATTAAATATGTCAAGTCAAAATGAACCCTAACAATCAAATATTTAATAGTTTCATTCCTATTGTTTCACAAATGAAACCTAATGTACATCAGGATGTTTCCCCATTAACAACATCCTTCTATGACAAAGGCAAAATACACAAGGGACAGCTCATGTTTGAGAGAACGTGGAGCAAGGAGAACACTCCTCCACTGCTGGTGGGAGTGAAAACTTGTACAGATCCTTTGGAAATCAATATGGTGGTTTCTCAGAAAACTGGGAATCAATCTACCTCAAGACATAGCTGTACCACTCCTGGGCATATAACCAAAGGACACTGCACCATACCACAAGGACACTTGCACAGCTATGTTCATAGTAGCTTTATTTGTAATAGCCAGGAACTCGAAACAACCAAGGTGACCCTCAACCAAGGAATGGATAAAGAAAATATGGTACATTTAAACAATGGTGTATTACTCAGTTGTTAAAAACAATGACATCAGGAAATTTTCTGGCAAATGGTTTGGACAAGAAAAGATCATACTGAGGGTGGTAACCGAGACCCAGAAATACAACATGGCATGTACTTTCATGTAGTGGACGTTAGCTGTAAAGTAAAGGAGAACAATGCTACAGCTCACAGACCCAGGAAGCTAGTTTCAAGGCAGGCTCTCTACAGGGTTGTGTAAATTTCACTGAAAAAGGGAAACAGAATGGACGTTGTCTGTGGGTAGGGGAAAGGAACTGGAAGAGGAATAAGGATGGGAACCAGAGGGATCAGGTTTGGGGAGGATGGAGGGAGAGAGTACTGGGAGAGACAACTAGAATCTGGGGGCATCTCTGGGATGAGCTAGAAACCTAGAGCAATGAAAATTCCCAGGAATCTATGAGGGTGACCCTAGCTAAGACTTCTAACAACCGGGAACACAGAGCCTGAAACTGACCATCTCCTGTAACCAGGCAAGACTTCCATTAGAGGAACTGGGACACTAAGCCAGTCACAAACCCATAGGCATACAGTTTACTTAGCCTACAGTATATGCTGGGGTAAAGGTGGAAGAGAAATTATGAGAGGGATCAACTAATGGCTGGCACAGCTGGAGACCCATACCTTAAGAGAGAGCTCCCCCAATAGGGCCAGTACCCAGAAACCTAGGATAGAACCAAACACAACTGGCAAAAAAATTATTATATCTAATGATATTCTGCTATGCTCATAGATTGGTGCCTAGCCCAATTGCCCAATTGTCATCAGAGAGGCTTTGTTCAGCAACTAATGGAAATAATGCAAAGACTCTCAGCCAAACATTAGGCTGAGCTCCAGAAATCCTATGGAAGAAGGGGGAGAAAGGATTGTAATACCCAGTGATGTCAAAGAAAACCCACAGAACCAACTAACCTGGGCTCATATGGGCTCAGAGAGACTGAACTGATAACCAGGAGGAATGCATGGGACTGACCTAGGCACTCTACATATATGTGACGGTTATGTAGCTTGGTCTTCTTATGGGACTCCTAACAGTGGGAACAGGGGATGTCTCTGACTCTGTTGCCTGCTTTTGGAACCCATTCCTCATACTGGATTGCCTCATCCAGCCTTAAGAGAAGAGGAGGTGCCTTGTCTCAGTTCAACCTGGTGTACCATGGCATGCCTATACATCCATCGCTGAAGAGAAACAGTTGAGGAGGAGGGGTGGAATGTGGGGGCGGGAGGGGCACAAATTGGGAAAAAAAAAGGAGAGGAAACTGGTTGGGATGTAAACAAACAAAAAAACAAGACAAAAACCAAACACTTTTACTAAATGCATTTATAATTCCCCAGCCAACGCCCCCCATCACACCTCCATGATCAGGTATGAGTTCTGACGAAAAGTGGAGAGTAGAGAGGGGCTGACTAAAGACAAAGAGATCTTTGTGTTCTTCACACAGAAGCACAGAAACTTCTCAACAGCAACAGCAGCCACAGGGGCTATAACATCATGTCTGTGTCCTGGTACCAACCCACAGGCTGAGCAACCGGCTGCCAGCTACCTGCCCAAGACCATCGGGGGGAGGGGGGGGTCCTGTCACACTTTCTCTTACCCTGAGGCCAGACTGCCATGCACTCCTACTAGCATTCCAGCCTCTACCCACAACCACTCTCTCCTATGGTCAGAGAAGGCTGGCGCTCAGGCTGCAAGATGTGCAAGCAGCTGTCTATAGAAACAATTACACTGAGGAAGAAAGATGAGTTTAAGAAAGCTTCTAAGAAATTTATGCAAAAAGGGAAAAAGATTCCTAGGCTGCATTTTTAGAAGGCTTTTTTCATTGTATATTTAAAGAGTGCATTATGTAGTCATTCATTCTGTAAATTAAGCCTTTTGATTTCCAGTAGCATCATGCAAAGCTAGCATATTGTACCTATTTGCAAAGATAATAAATTAGTGAATGCTTTCATTTTCTTTGGCAAAATTGCCAAAATGTGTCACAACAGACAAAGAACATTTGAAATGTTACCAAAATAGAAGTATTTGTGTCAGGTATGAGAAGTACAATAGATGATACGGTTACTTCGGGTGCCCAAAGATATATGGAAATGGAAAACAAAAAAAAGCCAAAAGACAATTAAGCTATAAGGGATCTGCGTGAACATCATGAGAAAATTACCCAGGGCCACTAATCACTAAAATAGAAATGTTGGATAAAATATATTGTCTGATGAAGCAAAGATTTGGGGAATTTTCCCAGCCACACCCTTCCTTTTCATGCTTCAAATACATTAGATGAATTTCATATTCCCAGAGGTCATCTGAGATGGACAAAATATGCCAGCAAATCAAAAAGCCTTATCTTTGTGTGGAAATTCTCTCTCAGAAAGGCATAAAAGATTAAAGTAAACTAAAATTCGCATCTTTGTACATGTGTAGCTAAGTGGCATAAATTATAACATTCCACGTAGATAAATAGTTATCACAATATTCTTTGGTCGAAGTATTTGGTGAAATGACTGCTGAGCAGTTCGGTATTCACTTGTCCCTGTGTATATGCATATACAGTTGGTCTTTCTGAGTCCTCTGATTACTGATTCTCTGGTAATTACATCTGCACATTCTCTCAGATTCATACGACAGCTAGAATTTCTTACCGCACTATGAATTCTCAAGGGACACTACTGAGGACTCTTTTAAGAACACTGTGAAACAACAACAACAACAACAACAACAAAATGCTTAAGCCCAGAATACAGAGATGATACTACATATGAGAACAAGACAGTCAAACATATAAAGTCACATCAGATGACTGAAGCTAAAGTTAGTGTCCGCAGTTTTTTAATATACTGCCTTTCTGTGTATCTTTACATACATGTATATGAGAAATACTTCAAAAGAGCAAAACGGTCTATTCAAAGTATTTTAACCTATTGGGCACAAAGGCCTTTTCTGCTCACAGAAACGAATCAGACATTTTCAATGGAAACATGCTAGTTGCACTGATTTAGCGTTCTACATGTGGCCTCAGTATCCGTTCTACTAATATTTATCTTCAGTGATGACTAAAGGGAGAGTGAAAAAGAAATTCACCCCCCTCCCAAAAAAAAAATCTGCTTTTAGTGAGGACAATCCAAATGACAGATGACAGACTGAATTGACGTGGCTGAGAGAAGGGGAAGAATATTTGAGTCTTTGAGGGCAGAGTTTGCAGAGATCTTAACCCCCACATGCCTGGAAATAGTTTTGTCAATTCTTGGCTGGCCAGAGGTCCTAACAGTGTACTTTGTGATCGACATCTGTGTGTTTATCTCAGAGCAATGCCCTACAAATGCCACCTTATGACAGGAAAGCAGTGCACTGAGCAGCCCCATTCTAGATCTAGGCCTTAAGTTGCTTTGTGTTTTACTGAGGAACATTCCTTGACTGATTTCTCATTACTGTAGTCATCACCTATTTGTGTCTATTTTACCTATACCTAGTCTAGAAGTACTTCTTGAACACATGACAATTACAGCACAAAATAATTGAAAAGTGTTCGTTGAGTGCTATTCATATCAGCAAAACATAAACTGAATATATAATTTATTACAGGTAATGGCCAGAAAAGGAGTCTAGTTTATATTACATTTCTATTTATTATAATGTGTTTTTTTTTTAAATCCTCCTCAAAATGATCCTTTCTCCGTTGAGCGGTAATCTAACTCAGTTTAATTTGCTTGCTCTTCGCTATATGAAATTTTGTTTTTGTCCCTTGTGAGGTGAAATTGGAATACAAGTGAATTACCTGTTAGTCTCTATATTATTGATTTAAGAGATCCCTGTTTGTGAGTCTAAGGAAAGAGCCAGAGTCCCCTGGTAGTTCTGTTTGTGAAGATTCAAAAGCAATGAAGCGAGCTATTTCCCCTGAATGCTGTTATCCATGACAAAGAAGCTAACTGCTTAATTCCAGGGGTCTGTTATTATTTGTAAACTGGCTCTTAAATAAGAATACTTACAAATGCCTCTTGCTCCAGATGGTACCATTTAACTGCCTGTGTTACTCATGAGTGGTTTTCTGCTTTCGTTTTAAACAAATACTTAACACAGCAATTCGGTTATCAAGAATTCCTTCTCAAAATTGGAACAAAATCCCGAAGTGCTGCATGAAGTGGCAACACAATTTCCTTCAGCAAGGGACACACGGGTTAAAGGTAAATGGAGCTTGACAGTAGAGGGGAATAAAAAGAACTACAGTGGAAGCAGAGGGGAAAAAAGGTTCTCTGGACCTCACCGGAGGGGACACAGACTCTCTCTCTCTCTCTCTCTCTCT
>LOEQ01003318.1:129042-143644 GCA_001685075.1 Bramus lutescens
CTTCCTGTCTGGTTTTCCTGCCTATACTTCCTGCTTGGCCAATCAGCATTTATTAAAAACACAATTTACAGAATACAGACAATTCTCCCATACTAATACCTTCCCAGACAAAAATTCTAAATGAAATCTGAGAGAATAGCCTCTGCTGAAATTTACTGGGGTCTTCATGAAACATGTTCTCTGCCCTGTATCATATGAGTCTTGGGTGTAATCCTCCAAATCATCAGACCAACTATATGAGATTGGATTGGCCCTTAAATATTTTTATTTATTTACTTTATGTGTATGGGGGTTTTGCCTGCATGTATGCCTATGAACCATGTGTATTTTTGGTGTCCAAGGAAGCCTCAAGAACAAAGATCCCTTGAGACTGGAGTTCTAGACAGTTTTGTGTGCTAGCCACATGCTGTGAATTGAACTAGAACCTTCTTGGAAGGGTAGCCAGTAGGCTTAACCACTGAGTCAACTCTCCAGCCCCATTTCCAGATAATTTGTACTAGGGAAGAAAGATTTATTTTGTTATGAGAGCATCATTCTATTGGTTTGGTCCTGGGATGAGTAAAAAGAAAAACAGGAGAATATTTGCATGATGTTGGATAATGGTCTATATTCTGTCAATTATATTTTAAATAAATGCTGATTGGCCAGAAGCCAGACAGGAAGTAGAGGCAGGTCAATGAGAACAGAATTCTGGGAAGAAGGAAGTCCATTCCTCTGCAGTCCTTGCCCGGACACAGAAGAAGTAAGATGTGACTGCCTTGCTGAAAAAGGTACTGAGCCATGTGGCTAACATAGACAAGAATAATGGGCTAATATATGTTATAAGAGTTAATAAGAAGCCTGAGCTAATGGGCCAATCAGTTTACAGCTAATGTAGACCTCTATGTAATTTCTTTGGGACTTAAGGATTGTGGGAACTGGGCAGGACAGAAACTCAGTCAACATTTGCGGAACACCAGGATTCATCTCCACTTCCTGTCTGTGGATTCAGTGTGACTAACTGCCTCACACTCTTGCCAGCACAGCTACACCCCTATTCACCACCTTGTCTTTTATGATGGAATGTAACCTCAAAATCTGAGCCAAATTAAGTCCTTCTTCTTTAATTTGGTTTTGCCAAATATTTTGTAATATCAATGAGAAAGGTAACGGATGAACGTTTCCTTTCAGTGTTTGACTACAGCCACCAAGTGCTGTTTTGAGATATTTAATTCCTCGGGAGAAATAAGTTTGTTCTCAGAAATGATTATGCATCACTGTTGTAGTTTGTATAGCTATGTTCCACATAGCTCAAATGCTTGGTCACAGGGAGTGACACTATTGTAGGCGTAGCCTTATTGAGGAACTGTGTCACTGTGGAGGCAGGTTGTGAGGACTCCTATGCTCAAGCTATGCCCAGTGTGGCACACAGCTGCTTCTGCTGCCTGCAGATAAAGATGTAGAACTCTCAGTTCTTTCTCCAGCACCATGTCTGCCTGCACACCCCTATGAAGATTGTAGACTAAACCTCTGAAAATGTAAGTCAGCGCCAATTAAATATTTCCTTAGTAAGAGTTTCAATAGTCATGGTGTTTCTTTCTTTCTTTTTTTTTCATGGTGTTTCTTCACAGCAACAGAAACATTAAAATGATCATCCATTCACTCATTCATTCCTTCATAAAGTATCTGTTAAAATTCTCTCAGACACTGTCTTAGTTTTCTATTGCTGAGATGAAACACCGTGACCAAGAGGAAAATTGGGGAGGAAATGGTTTATTTGTTACACTTACATAATACTGTTCATTATTGAAGAAAGTCAGCACAGGAACACAAACAGGCAGTACCTGGAGGCAGAAACTGAGACAGAAGCCGTGGAGGAGTGCTGTTTACTGGCTTTCTTACAGAACTCAGGAACACCATCCACCATGGGTTTGCCCCTCCCCCACTGATGACTAATTGAGAAAATGTCTTACAGCTGGATCTTAATAGACATTTTCTCAACTCAAGCTCCTTCTTCTCTGATGACTCTAACTTGTGTTAAGTTGATACACAAAATCAGCCAGTACAACTGACCCATTGTCGGCTTGACACAGAAACATATCACTATTAAGCCACAGCCTTCATTTCCTATTTATCAACAAGATCCCACAATAAAATTATAAATAATTTTAAAAGAACCACAGTCTTCACAAATTCAAATACATTAAAGTTTCAATCTCCTTAAGATGTACAATCGCTTTTAAAAGTTCAAGTTTTTCATCTTTGGGCTTCTTTAAAAATGAAAATTATATTAAATACCTTCTTCTAGAGGAAAGAACCAGGGCAGCATCACAATCTGAACCAAGCAAAACCAAACTCCAACAATATAAATAATTTAATTATTTGGGATTCACTCATGATTTGGACTCCTCCTAAGAGTTTTAGGTCACTTATCCTGTTCTGCCCTCTGCAGCACACATAGCTTGTCTTCTATGCTCTGGCTGGCTCCCCCTCATGGGTGCTACTATTATTGGTGGTTGTCCCAAGGCAGTGGCATCTCTATATTGCTGAGGTACCTTACTGCATCTGGGCTGCACTTTCACCAAGGGCGTCTCATAGGTTCATTTCATGGTGCCAAGCCTCAGCTTCTTCACATAACCTACAGCCCTGGGCCTTCAGCTGCCACTAAGACTGCACCTTCACTAATGGCCTCTCCTCACCTCTCACAATGCCAAGCCTCAGATACTCTCATATCCTCATGCCTTCAAAGCCAGTACTTCCTGGGTGACTCTAAGTATTACTAAGTCCTGCTGCAAGCATGAGGTACAACCATGACTGCCTCTGGAACATAGCTGCTCTGTGTTCTTCTAGAAAGATTTTAACCCAACAATGCTGGTATCTTCTTAATCATTGCTAATTTCTTAGCTCCAGCTGGTCAGCATCAATTGTCCCAATAGCATAAAGGTTTTACTTCAGTAGTTTTATTATCTTACTAATCACAGTTGATACTTCAGTCCCAGTTAACCAGAAGCACAGACTCTAACTTGAAAATAGCAAATAGCTGTGATAGACCCTTTAATCTTCCTCTGAAACTTCACAAGTCAGGCCTCCATTTTCTGCACTGCTCTCAAAATTCTTATCTTCCAAGCTTCTAACAGAACATCCCACTCAATGGCTTTCCTAGCCCAAAGTTCCAAAGTCCTCTCACAATCCTCTCCAGAACATGGTCAGGTCCGTTACAGCAATACCCCCACTACAATATAGAGAAATAGAAACAACCTTTCTAGCCTAAAACTAGATCTTCTTTTGTTAAAAAAAAAATTGCTGGGATAGTTCTCCTCCCCCCTCTCCTTCTCCCCTCCTCTTCCCCTTCCAGCAAACGGTATAATCAAGATGGAGGAAAGACAGATAGATATGGAGAACAAGGAAAGAGATATTTTGATTGAGGGAGCCATCAACAGGGCAAGCAGGAAACCTATCACTAGAAAAATTCTCAGGAATCCACAAGGATTACCCCAGCTAAGACCCTAAGCAATAGTGGAGAAGGTGCCTGAACTGGCCTTGCACTGTAGTCAGATTGATGAGTATCTTAAATGTCACCACAGAACTTTCATCCAGCAACTGATGGAAATAGAGGCAGAGACCTGCAGCAGAGGACTGGGCTGAGCTCCCAAAGTCCAGCTGAAGAGAGGGAGGAATGAGAATATGAGCAAAGTGGTCAAGACCGTGATGATGACACCAACTGAAACAGTTTTCTTGAGCTAATGGGAACCCACCAACTTTCAGCCAGACAGGGAAGGAACCAGCATAGGACCAAACTAGACCCTCTGAATGTGGGTGACAGTTTTATGGTTAAGGCAGACTGTGAGGCCACTGGCAGTGGCACCAGGATTTATCATTACTGCATGTACTGGAGTTTTGGGAACCCTTTCTCTTTGGATGGATATCTTGCTCAGCCTAGATATAGTAGGGAGGGCCTTGGAGCTTCCTCAGAGCAATGTACCTTACCCTTGCTGAGGAGTGGATGGGGGTTAGAGTAGGTGGGAAGGTGAAGGGAATGAGAGAAGGGGAGGGAGTGGGAACTGAGATTGGTATGTAAAATGAAAACGAGATAGTTTTCTTTTTTAAAAAATAAAAAAAATACTGACTAAATCAATAAACAAATTAACTCAGTGTTTCTTTATAGTTTCCAACAGTTAGAGTAGATTTGCAGTGTTCTCTCTGTTAATTCAATTTGCTAGCGTAGCCGATAGTTACTACTTGTCTGAAAATTGCTTAAAGCTTTGAAGATAAAATTTTTAATTTGTTAACAAAAAAGACTACAACGAAGAATCAAGCTTCAAACACATACAAAATTTAATTGACATTTTAATTTTACTGTCGCTACCATGTATGTTCTAGAAACAGATCTTCAAAACTGCTGCCATTTATAGAAAGTTGATAGCCTTTAGTGAAGATGACTGCTTTTAGGTTAAATTATCTAGATTTGCTCTTCACAAGTCCCCTAAGATATCTAAAGTTAAAATGCATTTTGTCATTTTGAGAAAGGAACTCCTTGACATTAAAACAAGTTGACATTCCAAGATAATTTATGGGTCTTTGGTTCTGGAGTGCTTCTGGACTAAGTTTCATTCTTATATGTCTATAGAAATTTAAATATAACTATTCTCAAAAGGTAGTGACTAAGCTAGGGTGCTTCCAAGATCCTTTTCAGTTTTCTGTCCTACAGATAACTCAATATTGTCTTCTTCAGTAGCTGAATTTTTGTGAAAATTTCTATATATGCTCAAAATTGGCCACATTTGAATATAAATGAGGGGATGGCTTTTCAAGACTACAGATTAGATAAAAATATGGTCTCATTCCTATCCATTATTAATCTGTTTTGAGCAATTAAATATTAATGACTGATTGAAACATGACTGTCAAAAAATGTCAAGCATACTAAAATTTCCTGAGTACCTTCATTAGATCTACTCCATGGTTTTCAAAGTAAAATTTCTCTGTGCATTCTGAAGAGTGATCTAAAAGAGACATACTTCTAGTTTCTAATAAGTATGTTCATTAAGAGCATAGCAAGTAAAAGTAACAAACAAATAGTAAGAAACAGATAGATAGAAGCAGCAGATAGCAAACTTCATTAAATTAAGCACTTAACAATTTTCAACGTTCATCCTCATTTACACTCCGCCATGTGGCAGTACCTTTATCCTGCATGGCAAAGTCATCTCCTGCCCCCTGGAAATAACTCTTGTAGACCAACCAGGCTGGCCTCTAATTCACAGAGGTCTGCCTGCCTCTCCTCCCAAGTTTTAGGACTAAAGGCGTGCACCACTATCGCCAGGTTTTTTGTTTCTTCGTGCTCCCTCTGTATCTGGCTAGTGACTCCTGAATCCATCCTTGTCCTTCCCATCATCCTTAGTTTGGTTTTGCCACCTCCCTGCCTGGCTACTGGCCAATCAGCATTTTATTAAACCAATTTGAGTGACAAATCTTTACAATATATAAGAGGATTATTACGCAGCACTTACTACTTTAACAAGCTTAAACAGCACATACAATTTACAAATATAATGAATATTACAAAAACATCAGTAACCCCAGAGATAGAGTGCTTTGTCAAGGAATGTAAAAAGTTGTATACATGGTTTACATCTTTACTATCTCATTAATCTAAATAAAAAAGGGAATAAAACAGTTTTGTATTTGAATTCTTGTTACAAAAAATGTATTTGTTATAAATCAGAAGCTGCAAGAATTTTTAATTAATAAGAGATGACATCTAGACATCTGACTTTAAATAATTTTGAAATACTTTGAATTGTAATTTCACAATAACTCCCTGGGAGCACTCACTACCTTTCTCTTGCTACATTTGCTACGTCTTGGTGGAAATGGATGCAAGGCTCCTCTATAGGTGAATTTCATGGTCCTAAATTATGGGTTTCATTATCATAGCTTCTGTAACAACAGTCTTTAATGCTAGTAGTTAATTTATTAGAATATCAAATGAAAGCTTTTACTTTGAGAATAGCATATGAAAACTTGAAATTTAAAGTCAGATAAAGAAGAGATGTGAAACAGCTTCATGGCTCTGTGTGTACTGGCAATTTATTTTGACTAATTACACATGAATGACTGGCTGAAGCTTAACATTCAAGGGTGTGAATCACTCAAAATTGTCTTGCACCTTTATGAAGAGTTGTCATTACCACATTGCTAAAACTCTCTAAACTGACTGTGACTGCATTCTCTTCAGTTTCTAATACTCCTGAGTTACCATCTCTATGTGCTTTAAACTGGGTCTCCACATGCTGCTAAAGTACTTTGATAGCTGTAAGGGAATTTCAGGGAAAAAGGGCTTACATATTCAAATTACTGAAATGACAGCTTTATTTTCAGCTAGTTTTTATTTATGGATGCCTCTCAATTTTCTACCTAATACAAACAGATGGGGTCATGAATTCTGAAGAAAATTTCCATTTTGGGCCTTTATTGCAGCTATGTCTGCATGAAAATAAAACTCTAAACATGGCTTCCTTTGTTCAGAAAACATGGCTTCCTTTGTTCAGAAAACATGGCTTCCTTTGTTAACTTCATTCATTTCCCCCTACCATACATACTCAAGTCAGGAGCCAAGACAGCAGACTTTGAGGAACGACATGGACACGTTGCTTTTCTTGCTTTTATCCCTTCTCTCTTTCTGCTTTTCTAAAAGATTGTTGTTGTGGGAAATGTTCACTTTCTTGTTGTCTTCTGTCTTGTTCCTCTGAGGACTTCAGAAGCTGGGATCAATACTTTTCTTCATATCTGTAAGCACTTGCCAATGGTAAAAAGACTGATGAAGTTCCTTTTTACCCAGTTGTTTTTTAAGCAATATTATATACATGAGAGTCAATAAAAATAATTTCAAGAATGAATTCTACAGTACTTGATTCGAAATCATAAAGCTAAGACCTATCAGAAGAGTTAATATATAATGAATACTATAATACTTGACTTGAAGTAATGAAGCTAAGATCTATCAAAGGATATATTATATAATCAATGTTATGATTCGATAGATAAGCTTTGGAAAATGTACGCATAATTGTTTCCCTGTTTCCGAACTTAAGATCATTCACTTTTTACTTTGGCATCTCAGTAAAAAGTGTTTCTTTGGTTAATAATAATAAAAGTTCAGTGTTCATGTTAGCAAAGTTCACCATTAAAATGTCTGTGGCTCAGGATAGGGTTTGGAGTGTGGCTTGGTAGAGCTCTTGCTTAGGATACCCGGGCCCTTGATTCAGTCTTTAACACCTCATAATGGTACACTTGGGTATACATGCAAGGACAAACCATTATGAAAACAAAAAGTCGGCTCTTATCAACTAAAGCCTAAAACCTGTTATGTTATGTTTGAATCTAATACTCATAATTTCAAGAATTTAAGACTAATTTCATTGTTTTTATGACACATCACCAAATATTTGAAGAAATAATATGTTTTTTTTTTTTAAATCTAGAGGTTTGGTAGATCTAGTTTATATAAGATTACAAAAGTCAGGTTTCAAAACATCAATAAATTTGCAAGTTGGTTATCAAAATAGTCATCATTAAAAATAAAATAATACAGGTTGAGTGGTGGTAGAGCATGCCTTCAATCCCAGCACTTGGGAGGCAGATCCCTGTTAGTTCAAGGACAGCCTGGATTACAAGAGCTAGTTCCAGGATAGACTTCAAAACTACAATGAAACCCTGTCCCCAAAACAAAACAAAACAAAGCAAACAAACAAAACCCCCCAAATTTATAAATTTCTGTTAAAGAAAATGTATTGAAAACAAAAGCAATAAGAAAATTCTTCAATTTTGATTATTTATTATATATTACTATTACCTATAATTAACATTATTTACACCTATACTATTATAGAAATAGTATATATTACTATATACTTATAGGTTGATGCTTGTATCCCTCCCAAAGTTCATGAATTAGAATAAAGTCCTAATCTATAATATGATCAGATGGAGGTGAGTCTTTGGGAGAAAACTGGGTAATCAGTATGAAGCCCTCAAGAGAGAGTGTAGGAGCACTCAAGGAGTTCATTTGACAGTGCTGTTAGAACACACCTTTTAGCTACTACCACTGTCTTTCTCAGAAACCAAGGATTGTCTTCCCTGAAGCTGATAGGCCTCTGATCTGAAGACTCAAAAAACAAGCCAGCTCCTTACTTACTCACAGATAAATATAAGTTCCTATTTATTACTTGACACCTTGGCACATAGACCACGTGGAATGGAGAATTGCTGCTGTTGATTTAAACTTTGACTTTTATTTGTATAGAAGACTGTTATTGTGTTAAATACTGGTTTTGCTATACACAAAAATTTAAGAGGAAAAAATACTACTTATTTGCCTGTCATCAAGATTTTTGAGAGAAGACAATATCACTGATTAAAAATGCACCATAAACTGGGTGATGGTGGTGCATGCCTTTAATCCCAGAACTCAGGAGGTAGAAGCAGTTTTTTCTCTGAGTTTGAGGCTAACTTCACCTACAGAGCAAGTTCCAGGCAGTCAGGGTTATAGAGAAATCCTGTTTCAAAAAAGAAGAAAAAATGCACTATAAAACCATAAAACATGGGCAGTAGGTAGCACTTGCCTAGTGTCTATAAAACTCACTTCTCATACTCTAGCACTGCAACAAAGAAAGGCAAAAGGAAATATGCATAATTAGATAACACATATGAATAACTCAGAGCATAGTCTACAGTAAATCAATTTTCCACTATTAAAAAATAAAAATCTAGATTAGATATAACATAATTGAAAGTAGGTTAATTTACATTTTCCTACCTCAAAGTAATCATTCCTTCAGATTTTCAGGATAAAAAGTAAATCCAAACTTCTATGAATGTAAAAACACAAATGTCACAGCCGTCTGCAGAATAAAGCAGCAATAACTTAAGGATGGAGTGATGCTTTAATGGTTAAGTGGCTAAAATACTTGAGGCACAACTATGAGGATATTTGCTCACATCCCCAGAAGCCCCCCCATGTGTGTGTGTGTGTGTGTGTGTGTGTGTGTGTGACACACACACACCTCTTTCTCCTTGTATTGTCAACATGACACAGGCTTTTGGGAAGAGGGAACCTGAATTAAGATAATGTCTCCTTGAGACTGGCCTGTAAGCAAGTCTGTGGGAGACTTTTCTTGATTAATGATTGATGTGGGAAGACCCAACCCATTGTAGATGGTGCCACTCTGGATAGGGTGTCTGAGTTGTGTAAGGAAGCAGGCTGAGCAGTCCATGAGGAACAAGCAACTAAACAGCAATCTCCATGCTTCTATCTAAGTCTTTGCCTTCAGATTCCTGCTTAGTCCCTTCCATATCTTCCCTCTATGACTTCCAGTTGTCTGGAAGTATAAGAAGAAATAAACCCTTTCTTCCCCACTCTAGTAAGAGGCTGCTTGTTCATTTCCCGGCTGCCCAGACTCCTGAAATAACCACACAGAAACTGTATTAATTAAATCACTGCTTGGCCTATTAGCTCTGACTTCTTATTGGCTAGTTTTTACCCCACATTGCTTTGGGCCATGGTCTGTAGCACAGCATTAGACACCTAAGATAATACACATTTTCTTTTCCATGTTTGTTTCAGGACCTCTGATTTCCATACTTTGTATGTCTTATATCATGGTTTTCTTCTCCCACTGGAAATTTTGCCTTTCTGAAAAGTGCTTTTATAAGCACAGCAGCAAGAAGAAACTGTGCTTCAGTAGAAGATGGAACAAGAAATCTATTACATCGAGTTGTCGTCCTAGATTGGACAGAATTATCCTGACAGGTTTATTTTCTTTATGTAGTATTGGAGAGTGTAATTAGGGAAGAACATTTTCTCAAATCAACATATCTCTCTTTTTAAATTCAAGTTGCTTTCTGTGTGAACATAACCTCTCTTTTCATGGCTGCTTGTGAAGTTGAAGAAAAAGGGATCATTCATAGCAAGAGGATGAGCAATAAATGTACATATCCTCCCAAATGTTAAAAACTCATTTAGCTCTACAAAGAAATTGTCTCCACACAATGAAAACCTCCCAGGAAGTCCAACTGCTTATTTGTTTGTTCTTTCAAGTGAAACAAATCATCATTAAAAGGTTCAACTTCAAATTAAGACCTTTTAGGAGCTTAGAGGGACTTGCTCACAGAAGTTCAAATCCCTTAGAAAATGGCTCATTGCTGTCTGTGAGAAAGAGAAAAATAGCTACTGATGAGATTCAAATCACTCTCTATCTTCTCATTCATTAATTTTGAACATAATTCATAGGCCATTATGCTCTCGAAATCAAAAGAATTATTTCTTATTGTAGCACTTCATTTTTCATCATTATACACACACAATATCCAATTTCACCCCACTCATCCAACATGGCGCTTAATGCAAGCAGGAGAGATTAACTCTAATACTTACATTTGGCTTTAATTCATAGCTTTTTAAAGACATTTACTGTTCTAAATATGTATTTACACAATAGAATATGATGAGTCATTTTAAAAATATAAACATACTAGTTTTAAAAATTGCTTAAATATGTACTTCTGCCTAAGACTTTCTCAGGATATTCCTATGAGTCACAGCAATAACTCCCTAATATTTGAATCACACCACTTCTCAGCACAAAACAAACAATAAAACAAGAATGGTCCAAGGGTAGGGATACCTCTCAAAATAGTAAAAATATTTTCATCTTTTATCTTTTTGGATATTCCACAGCTATACAAGCATTGGCCTCAGTTCAACTAGAAACACCTTCAATTTGTTCCGACTATGCTTTCAATAATATTATAGGGTTGCTGTTTAAAGACCCTGATAATGAAACACCTGGGAAGATGCTCAAGAACTAATAGTATTCTCTTTCTGCAAAGAAAATACAGATCACAGGCCTTGTTCTTGGTTACACACTCATGTCACTACACTACCAAGCTCTCTTTGCTTAAAAATACTCTGTTGTACATATTTTAAAAGTACTTGAAATCTTATTTTCTGTTGGAGTGAGAATGAAGATGAGCACCATTTGGGGCTAATATCAGTGCAATCATATGCTTGTGATTGCTAATACAACCTTAACATATCATTGCTAGCTATGAATTCTGTACAAAGTGAGGTAAACAGCTATAAAAATCCATATTATGGACAGCAGAAGAAAAAAAATCATTGTAGGACACATCTGCTCTTCACCCTTTTATTAATGACATCTGTTTATGTAATAGGGTAATCTCACCTAAATATTGTACCAAAACATATTTCTCGTAAGTGCCATATCCTATACTTCTATTTCAAGTATTTTCTGAGAATTTCTACAAAAACCTATTTGACATCCCCTAAAGCATTTTTTTTCTTTTTCTCCACTCTGGGGAACAGACTTGGATTAGTATACTTGTGTAGAGAACATACTGAGAAGTGTTTTATAAATAAAAGGCTATTGAGGATGAATAAATAAGATTGGGCAGAACAAAAGTAATTGAATTGAAATAATATCTCAACAAAGGCATCCCAGAATGTATGGAAGCTGTGGTATTGGGATGGTGTTTTAGGCCTGTGTTATATCTAGAAAATGGGAGATGAGTCGAAGCTTTGGTTTAGAGCCTGAGGATTCAGTGCTCAGGTTTCCGTAGTCACTGAAGCAGAAACCTGAATATGACGTCAACTTTGTTATTTGGGTTAATAAAAAGAAAATCGCTGACACAGTGACTCTAAGAATCAAGACTGATCAAATGACCAAAAGGGAAAGTTAAACTTCGACTGACTCCATTTGGGTTCCCTCCCTCTAGGATTTATTGGATGAAGATGAGATCTAACACAGAAATTAAGATGCTAATCCCACTGCATTCTCAGATTTCTGGCTCTCTATGTAAAACACTATTTAAAAATTCAATTCCTGTTTTTTGTCTCTGCAACAAGCAACAGGGTCATTTACATATATGCTATATAAATGTCATCTTGAAGCAGAATGGAACAGAGCAGGAGGTCCAGAAGGCCTTTTGCAAAGCCGTACAAAATTAGCATATGAAAAATAAGTTGACAAAAGAGACAGACTGGAAGCACTCCCTCTCCCTGAACCAGACCAGCTAAAACTACACACAGGCATAGGTAGGTACAGAGGCAATCCTATGAGTCTGCAAGAAATCCACTGTTCATTGAAATACTGCAGCACACACATTGAATAGATATTTAAAGTGCTGATGAAATAATAATACACAAAACTGTGTGTAAATCTATATGTAAATCTTTCTGCGGCCAGAAAGATTGGTATTAAACAATGAGGTACAAAACCTGCTCCTGTGCTAAACCAAATAAGGACCTTATCTCTCTGTCCAGTGGGTTGTGGGTTCTCATCTGCTCAACTCTCTCCCTCATACTAGGCTAATGAACTGTTTCTGCTGAATATGTGCCTCTGCTCAATTCTGTCAGGACAAAAGAACCCAGAACACATCTAGAGGCACCCTCCAAATTGAATATCGGCCAATATCAATTAAATTCTCTTTAAAAATCACAATGTTAATATAGCAGGTTTACATGCAAACCTGCTTTCTTGTACAACTATTGTGACATATTTGTTATACTCTTTGGCAGGACGATTTGGATATTAGGTAGGTATAAAATCTAGACCTGATCTATCATTAAGAAGAAATCAACAATATTTGGGCAAGTGATCACTCATTAAAACCTAGAGTCATATCTTGGAAAAACATTCTTTTTGGCTTCTAGGTAATTCGGTATCTGAGCTTAGACTTGTAAAAGACTAGCATGCTCAAGGTGTTTAAGAAATAGCAATGCTAATAAGATATGTCTCCCTAACATTTGCTAGTTTTTTTGTTAACTAATTTTGATAGTTTCAGCATGAATACTACTGGTATTATTACTCTCATACTTTTGGCAAATAATAAAATAAAACTTTCCCAAAAATCATATTACTAGAATGTAGCAGATTTAGAGTTTAAATGGATGCTATTTTACTATCCTAAAATTTGAGTCATTACCCAATGATATCTCTGAAATATATAAATTTCAAGACTAAAATCACCCCTGTATTATCTTATTATGGAAGTATCAATAGCATTGCTTAAAAGTCACTACTGTTTTTGGAAACAGTGTTATATTAGTTCCTTTATTGTGACTGTTACCAATAGCTTGCCAGTGACAAGTGAAAGGAAAGGCTAAGTTTCATTTTGTAGATTTCAGTCCATGCAAGTTAGGAGGAGAGAAGTGAGGTTTTTCTGCCATAAAGGCCAGCAAACCAAGAAAGGAATTGAACAGCAAAGTGTCAGGGCAAAACACAGCCTTAAAGAGCATGCTTTCAGTGCCTGCCTTTCTCCAAGTAGCTTCTACATTCTTTCATCAATTTCAATGTTGCCACAATGGTTGGCATTCATCGAGGAGTTAAACCCTTTATTTTGCGGAGGCATCGTGATCTAACTCTCTATAGAAATGCCATAATCAATATATCCACAACCTAAACACACAATTTCCAAAGCATTTCTCGATCTAATCAAGTTTACAGTTAAGAATGGCTACTACAAATGTGTATTTCTTGTGGTTATGTTAGATGGATCTTTAACCAACTTCCTATAATGTAAGCACCATTTCCTAGAATTCTTTCCTTGTACTGGAATAGAGTTGGCTAAAAGAAAAATGTGATAAATTTGGGAGATAGTAGTACAGCAGACATTATTCTCCAAAGATGGTGGTAATCGTGTGTAGTGATGAGTAAGTCACTGGGGTACTTTAGTCCCATGACTCTCTCCTCCACATTGAATCTTCAGATTTATTTCCAAGTGTTGATTCCTGGACTTCTGTAGCCAGCATATAACCTCCTGCTTTTGGATGAATACTCAGAGAATCACGAGTTTCTGCTAAACTTCTTATCAGTTACATTTTCATATTTCTGTTTCTCATGGTCTCAGTTGTATCTGACCACTGAGGGTGACCAAGCCTCTTTTCCTTTTTTTTGTCTTCATTATCTTACAGTTATGAGAAGTCTGACACATAAAATAAAGGCTCTACCTTACATTTTAAGTGGTTCTAGTTTGCTTAGTGAATTCTGAGTGATACAGAAATTAGAGCTTGGGGAAGCATGCTACCATAATAAAAATCTTAAACCATTAGGCTTTAGGATCAAGGAATGAGCCTTGTAATCCTTAGAGAAAACCCATAATGTTTAAAAGATAACTTTACTGGAGGATGTGCCATGCATTTGAATCCAAATGACAAACACAGTTCAAACTGAAAAACCTCAACTTTCTATAGGCATAAGTTTAAATGAGATATTTAATCAGATAAAAGCATGATGTGTATTCTCAGGAAATGAAAGATTACTCAAAGAGAGGTATCCAGAACTTAGACAGTACATGGATCTGAGAACCCTGATCAGAGAGAACTGAGGATTATTAAATAAGTAACATTTAACATTTTTGGTGAACTTTGGAGGTATAAAATAGGTTATTAGCTATATTTGGTTTTATATTTACCTTTCCTTTTCTCTTTTATTTAAAAGACTTTTTTTTTTTGCCAGGAGGTTGTGGTGCACACCTTTAATCCCAGCAATTGGGAGGCAGAGGCAGACAGATCTCTGTGAGCTCGAGGCCAGCCTGGTCTACA
>LOEQ01003318.1:143682-170861 GCA_001685075.1 Bramus lutescens
GACAGGTCCCAAAGCTAAAGTGAAACCCTGTCTTGTAACCCCCCCCCCACCAAAAATATAAACCATTTTGTTTTGCTCTTTATCTGGATCCCGCAGCCTCTTCATCCATGAGCAACAAAGTCTCTCCCATATCATGGATCCAGGCTTAGCAAATCCAAGATTAGCAAATTCCCTTCTTTGCTGGCACACAATGAATACATGGTGGCCAAAGTCAATGAGGTGATATCCACAATCAAGTTCCAGATGAAGAAGGTGCTGTATCTGGGTGTTGCTGTCGACCACAAGAAGGTGACTGATGATGAGATTGTCTACAACATCCACTTGGCTCTCAACTTCTTGGTGTCCTTGCTCAAGAAGAAATGGCAAAATGTCCAGGCTTTGTACATTAAGAGCACCTCAGACAAGCCCCAGCATCTGTACTAGGACACCCCAAAAAACCTTAGTGCTACCAAAAAAGCCCCACAAAAACATTTTGTTTCATAGCTACTGCTATGAAATTGCTATGAACTCTTAATTTTGAATCTCATTCTTGCTTTTGTGCATTACCATCTACTGTCATTATGTTATTTTAATGCTGACCAATGTTGGTTATTAGAAGATCATATACTTTTGTGTTTTTAAGTTTTTAATTTCAAAAGACTGAAGTGTAAAGTAAGTAGACTCTAAAGAGTCGCCCTGTAGTTGGTTCTTTATTTGTTTGCTTGTTTGTTTGTTTTTCTCTTTTTGCTCTTTTGGGGGCCTGCCACCCAGCTCCTAAATAAATATATGGAAACTTATTCTTGGCTTGTTTCTAGCCAGATTTGCTATCTTAAGCTATCCCATTTACATTTTGTCTCTGGGCTTTTATGTTTCTTTATTCTATATCTCTCTTTTCTTCTTACTCCTTGGTTGGCTATTTTGTTGGATGGCTAGATCCTGACATCTTCCCCTCCTTTTCCTTTTCTCACTCCTTGCTCCTCTTTTTTTTTCCTCATTATATTTATTCTCTCTGCCCAACAGCCCCACCTAGCCCTCTCCCGCCTAACAGTTGGGTATTTAGCTCTTTATTAGACCAACCAGATATTTTAGGAAGGCAAAGTAGCATGACTCCACAGAGTTGAACAAATGCAACCTGAAAGAATGCAACACATCTTTGCGACATTGAACAATATTCCACAACATAAACAAATGTAATACATCTTAAACAATTGTAGAAGAGGTCACTTGGTCATTTCCCAGATGTCTGTAGGGGAATCCCACATCATTAAACTAATATTCCATTACACCACCCTGACAAATAACCTAATTTAAGTGAAAACTTGCACTTTGAGCCAGAGCTAAATCATTCCCTAAATGGATATGACTTTGAGGGATCATTTGTAGAAATTAACACCTTTAACATATGGAAGAGATATGAATTATATATAATTGCCAAGCAAATAATTGCTCTCAAGTCTAAACATGCATGTACCTTTCATGGAGGAATTGGTTATAGTTTTGTGAAACCTCCTTTAAGGAATAGTTGTAGAGCAAACAATGCTGTCCCAGTTTTTGACCGATTCCATGACAGATCTGAAAAGTTTTACTTTTGCTTTGTTAGATCTCTGGACTCCTTCTCCTTCTAATTACTTTTATGGAGAGTAAGCTCATCACCCCAACCAATCCTTTTAACCCAGTAGATCTGTAAAATGGGGTCACTTAGAAATGTCCAGATCCACCAAAGCATGTAGAGAAATTCAGCTTCATGAGTGCCTCCAATTACTGTGCCTTGTGCAGCAAAGTAGCTTGTCTATTCCCATCCAACCCAGAAAATTATAAATTGTAGTAAATTAGTTTTATTTTAAGTCACTAAACCTGGGCTTATTTGTTATACTGTAATTCATAACTGAAAGATAAAGAAATAAATACACACATAAGGAATTAAATAACCAATCAAAATAAAAGCTTGTGTAAAGGCAGGCACATTGTATTATGTAGGACATCCCTGGTATGTTGTTCTTTCTTTCCTTTGACCTCTACCAACTAAGACCTTTGTGAAGCTTTAAACTTGGTACCACCTAGAGATGCTAAAAGTTAGGAGAAGGCACTGATATGCTGATATGAAACTGAAGGAGAATTTAGATAAGGTTGTTGAATTGCCCTCAAAGGTTTAGGTGAGAAAAGGTTTTATTTTTATTGTTTTACTTTAGAATGTTATTATGCACAGGGATTTTTTAATTGCTTGTTTTTGTTTCTAAAGATGTATTGTTAGATTTTAAAGTGTATGTGTGAGTGTGTGTGTGTGTGTGTGTGTGTGTGTGTGTGTGTACATACCCAAAAGGCCAGAGACATTGGATTTCTTAGAACTGGAGTTATAGGGAGACCTGACTCACCTGATGTAGGTGCTCAGAACTGAACCAGGGTCCTCTCCAAAACAGAATGCATTCTTAACGGTTTATCCATCCTCCAGCATATGTTTCAATCTCTTTGTGTACAGTAAATATTGAAGTCTCTTTTTAAAAGTAAATATAAAAACCTAAAGTAACAAAATAAATGAGGTAGAAAATAAATCTTTAATATTGTGTAAGAAAAGGACTTACAAAACAATAATATCTAAAGGTCTAATACACTAAAGGTCATAAAATGTCATTGATTGGTTGTATGTCAGCACTAAATGAATACACTTAAGAAAACAACAGCCATGAGATAAAGGCAAAGTAATAAAGTTTATTTCAAAATAGATCAGCTATCGTTTGACTGGGGAGTGTGCATTTGAAGCTGATTGCTTGTTTTCTTCCTTCCTCCGGGACAAGAGCATATGTAAATGACAGCCATAAGGAAATGGGGAGATGGGGAAAAGGATAGACTTTATAGAAACCACTAAAAAGGCAATAATGAGGAATGATTTAACAAAATTCAAAGGTTTCAGATCATTTGAGAGCCTGGAACAGCAGATGGCAGATATAGCTCAACAAACATTTAAAATGATGTGAAGCAATGGAGAACTACAAAAGAGGGCTATGGAAACACATTTCAATGGACCAATCACCCAGGGTGCCAGCAAGGAAATATTTGAACATTTGTAAGCACCAGTTTAGTGCAAAGACACATTTCTTTTATTTGAAGATCAGTATAAAGGATCATTTCAAGAATTAATTTTTATTTGTTATGGGAAAAATTAAATGAGTAAAAACAAAAATATTCAGAAAAGGAATGCAATTGATACTTTGTGGAATATGAGACTTGTTGACAGAGGTTTCTGTCCTGCCCAGTTCCGCTGCCAATCTGTCCCGAAGAAACACACAGAGGTCTACATTAATCATAAACTGGTTGGCCTATTAACTCAGTCTTATTACCTCTTACATCCTACATTAACCCATAATTCTTGTCTGTGTCAGACATGTGGCTTAGTACCTTTTATCAGTGAGGCATTCATTGCTTCCTCTGCATCTGGGTGATGACTGCAGACTGCACCTTTCCTCTTCCCAGAATTCTCCTATTATGTTCATCCTGCCTATACTTCCTGCTTGGCTGCTGGCCAATCAGCATTTTATTAAACCAATACAACTGACAGATCTTTACAGGGTACAAGACCATTGTCCCACAGCAGAGATTCTTAGTCATAACTTCAGGAGATATAATTTCCCTGAAATGAAACAGCATTACTATAAGTACACATTACAGTGTGACTAGAAAGTGTACCCACCATCCCTGGTTTGGAAGGCTCTGAGATTTTTAGGAGATTAGAATTATTTGAAGACACTACTAGGTAAGAGATTACAGAAAGAAGACCCTTACAGCTCTTTCCCTCTCTTCTCTGCTACTTCTTGTCCCTTCTTTCTAAACACATACACTTCTATACATTCTAAGTATCAGATTCATAATGGTCACAGAAATGCAGAACCAAGTCACTAAGAACCTGCAACTGCAACACCAAATAACAACTTCTTCAGCGATGTTTATTTTGTTACAGTTATTGTTTGTTGTTCTGGTTAATGAAATGCATTAGCTTGTTTATTCATTTAATGGGATACATTTTAATATCTTTGGAAATATTGTATACTCTGTAAACTATGCCAAAATATGAACTGTTTACACTCATTGTCATAACCACAGAGAGGGCTCTATATACATGTACATGGCTAAATAAGGCTAAATAATTGAACATGGACATCTATTTACGTGCAACTTTGTACTTAATTTCTTTATATTAGTCATTTTTCTTAGGGAAAATGAAAAGAAGAGGAGATAGAAACTAGACAGATAAAATCAGGGACCTGGAAAATAGAAGTTCTATAAACGTCCTTGGTTTTTTGTCTGAGAAGAATATCAGAAGAGAGCTATGATTGTTTAGTTTGTTCTGAAGCTGTACCTTTGCTTGAAGGCTGTACAAGAGGCTGTTACCACAATGCTAGTCAAGACACCAAATCCTTCTGCTGAAAAGTTTTGGAACTAGATCTATGGATTTTTATGTTAGAATTGTGGTGTAGGAGGTTATTCTGTATTTGTGTTGCTTTCATTGGTTATTAAAGAAACTGCCTTGGCCTAGTTGATAGGGTGGAACTCAGGTAGGTGGGGAAGACAGAACAGAATGCTGGGAAGAAGAGCAGAGTCAGGGAGATGCCATGGTTCTTCTGTCCAAGATGAATGCTGGTTAGACTTACACCGGTAAGCTACAGTCAAGTGGCAATACACATTAATGGAGATGGGTTAAACTAATATGTGAGAGTTAGCAAAAAAAAAGCTAGAAATAATGGACCAGGCAGTGTTTAAATGAATACAGTTTCTGTGTGATTATTTCTGGTGTACACTAGCAGGGCGGCCAGGACAAACAAGGGGCCATGCTCCTCCTACAACAGAATTGGGTAATATCCAGTCTCCTCCATCCATCTTCTAAGTGATGTTATGGTTAACATGTGGGGGGTGGTGACGATTTATCAGCTGTCTTTATAAGTGCTCTACTGAGGCCTGCTAAGGGAAACCTATTTCTTCCTGTTGAGAAGAATGGGACCTACTTCTGTCCTTGACTTACTGAAAACTATGTCAAAGAGATAGAACGAATAATTATCTCTTTTGTGAGGTAATGTACTCCCTTCCTGAAACCCAGAAACCCACTCTTTGGTTAGTCATTATAATTCTATCATAGGGCTCTGTGTGGTTGACAAAGCTTAACCAAGAAGGTATAATTTCTTTCTTTCAGATATTGGTGATGCTTTTATTTTTGGCAATTTGGGGTTTTCCTTCTTTGAAGATAGCCCCCTCTACTTTATGGCAATACTTCATCTCTCTTCTCCAGACAACTGCCAAGATTTACAACTTGCCATACCTATGGTTTTTTTTTTCCCTAAACTCTAATGAAATTGTCCTCAATCTTCCTTCAGGGATGTCTGTTAAATTCTTTTATTAATGAGACTGAGATCCCCAAAGAGGAAATCCCAGTCTCCCTAGTGACAACAACTGAGAGACCATTCAAGGCTTCACTCTTATCTCATTTACAACAAACAACTCATTGGGGTATTTTTCCCTACAGGTTTTATATTTTATTTGGACATAATAAAGTTAGTCCTTCCATAGTACTTCTGGTATATTTCCTAGATTGACAGTCACATTTGAAAAATTGTTTTAGCCTTAGTCAGTATTTTGAAAAATATGCGGAACCATATCTTGCTCTCATCTTTAGAGATCATTTTTCCCCAGACTGGTACTGTTCTTGGAGGTATTACAGTGTTCTTGTATGTATTGATTTTGACTTAAGTTAAAAACTTAAACACCTATCAGAAGTATCTAGAATCAGTCCACTGAAGTGGAAGGAGGACTTAGAGATGTACATGGAAATGCATTTTTAAATCAGGGTAAACTTTAATTAGAGGTTTACAGAACGAGTTCTCCAGAAACCCAAAAGTATAATAATCAACAAAGCAAGACATTACTGGCATCTTGACTCCAAAGATTAAAGATAAACATCTCCATAGTATCTTTCAAATTAGGTTCCTCTTTACTTCTTTTTGGTAGGTTTTTAATTGCCTCTAGATCATCAAGTTAAAAAGATAAGGGGATTGTCTTTTTAAATTTCAAACTGAACTTCCTGGGTAAGACTGACTATATTTCTCAATATGGGGAGTTGTAAGTCACATTGATATAATAAACTTTTAGTGTAGTTTGATTCTTTCCATTATGTTTCATCCATCTGCCACATGGGATTATTTTAGTTGGTATACTGATAATAGCTTACACCTATATATGGTTTAAAACTTATTACTTATACAGAAACCAAAGCATATATTTTAAAATGTTTTTTGGGGGTCTGGTAAACAATGAAAATGAGTGGTAACAGAAGAACCTCATGCTAATATTTTTAAAAGACACATATTTAGACTTACTAAAGAGAGATTGTTTAGTTAAACTATAAAGTTAGTTATTTTCCAGTGAATTTTTCTTTCCACTTGGCAAGTGTATACCTGTACATCTTCTCTTCCTTATTAAATAAGTAAGACATATGATTCTAACTTTACTAAAAATTGGGTTCTTGTCATTCATATTCTCCCCCTCTGTGTTCATCACATTGTTACAGATGGCAGATGAAGAAATATTTGTGGAGAAAATACATGAACCATAATTTTGCACTTCCCAATGGATTCATAATTACAATCACATGATGAGACAAAATTAAAAACACACAACCAAATCAGAATTATATTCACTATTTCATTTTTCTTAAAACAGTATGCAAATAAACTTTATAGGCATAAAAAGAAGGTTACAAAAATCAAAAGATGAAAGGCACTTACATTTTTGAAAAGATCACAAGTCACAGAACTGACAAAGGAACTAAATGTTATATTTAGAAGTAGATTTAAAACATGACAGTTCGTGACACTGTATTTATTAAGGTACACACTTTACCTACGGGACTTGACTTTTTGCTCTACTATGCTTTGTTTCACACCTCTTTTATATGAAACACAAAAAATGCTTTTATACATGACATTGGGACAGGAACTCTTTTAATTCTCTGATGTATTTATAAAAAGTCTTTCCCAATGTATAAGTTACAATTTCAAAATTAGTGTAAGCCAAATATAAAGTTGACATCAGCAGTACTGGTTTCAAAAAAGTTATTCAGTTATTTCTTTAATGTTTGCTTAAATCTTCTAATACCTCTCTAATAATTATTTCATGGACTAATTTCTTAGTTATCAACTTAACCACAACAAACTGTCATAGACTAGTGGCCTGCAAGTACCAGAAGTTTATTATTTGCATGTCAGGGTGCGGAATTCTGAGATTTTGGTTCCATCGTGGTAAAATGTTGGTTGGATACCTTTTCAAATTATTGGTTGCTGACTTCACCAAGCATTCTCATACCAAAAACAGAATGTAGAGAGCACTCTAAGCTCTCTCCCATACCAAAACAGAATGTAGACAGCACTCTAATATCTCTCTCTCTCTCTCTCTCTCTCTCTCTCTCTCTCTCTCTCTCTCTCTGTGTGTGTGATGTAGGAGAACTTGCATATCACTATGTACACAGTAATGACAAAGGACAACATTATGGATTTGGTGGATTTTAGAATTTAATTCAAGTCACTATGGTGGATTAGTAAGCAGTTTAACCCATCAAACCATCTCATCAGTGATTCATAAAGGAATCAGTCTGATCTTAAAGTCTCTACACTTAAATGGCTTAATTCTCAAAGACACACCTCCAAGTACAATGACAATAGTGTTGTAGGAATGTTTTTAGCCAGTAGTCTTCAAGATACCGTCTACTTGGGCTTGGCCTCTTATACTATGAATGCCGATGTAAAGTGCATCCCATTTCTTTCTTTCTTTCTTTTTTTTTTAGTTTTCTTTTTTTAATTAAAAACTTTCACCTCCTCCCCTCCTCCCATTTCCCTCCCCTCCCCCACTCCCCTGTGAGCCTACTCCTAAGTAAATAAGCCTTTATTATACTCAGTTCTGAGCTAGTGTGAGATTTCTTTTTAGTGTCTGTCTTCACAATAGGTTTCATTATATGACAATGAAATATTTGCTCTTTGGCAACCACCATTCTCAATGTTACTTCTTCCATTCTCCATAGTGGTTTGTTGCTAGACATATAGCTGCCCATCTGGAGTCAGATAGAGCCACCGTTTGAAGACTCTCTTTCAGCTAACTGAGATCTTTCAGCTGCGTCAGCTATGTTTTAATTAATCTATTGGAACTACAAGTGGAAGTGACATGTCTATGTATGGGTCATAAAATACCTGACAAGACAAGTGAGCTCTTTCTGCATTTCCTCTCCTAAGAGATAAACTATAGCTATTTCTGGAATCTAAATCAGGCCATGCAGAAGAAAGTAACCAAATTTTTGGTGTAATCACACTGAAAAGAATTTTAATTTCTGGTTAGTATCATGGGCCATGGTGACCTGCATATCTGCATTACTTACTTGGTTCTTTTATGTAAGGAAAAAGACATAGATTCATGTTGTCTTTATATTTTTGACATATTTATGGTAATAGCTTTATCTTCACTATTACTAAATCAATTGGACCTAGCAAAGGTTTTTATTTACTCTAATCCAGAATGATAGCAAACTTACCTATATATTTTTTTTCTAAAAGAGCAGCTACAGATGGTGTTTTCATCTGAAAATAAAAATGTCCTAGTTTATAAAAATAATTGAACAGATGATAATTACTGATTAGAATTTTAGGCTAAGTGTTTTAGGAAAATTAATAATGGCTCATTCCTGTGTATTAAAAAAAAATCTATCTTGTAGTTAATGGAGGGTTCCAACTTTATAAAATGTTGTTTTTGAATAGTAGTACTAGAAAGTAAAAGCCAAAGAGACTTGGTGCTTCACTCCATCTGCCTAGAAGTTCCAGATGATTGCCAATCTCACAATCTGATTTTGCTACTAATTGTGTTCTACTTTGAGGAATAATATGGGTTATAATCTGCTTGAGTTTATATATAAGGGTTGTGGTCCATTTGCTAGCATGCATTCATTTACTAGATGTATGTTGGATAAGTGATTGAAGAGGAAACTGTTCAGTTTCCAAGAGATTCAGTAATGAATCAAAGAGATAAATTTATTGTCTCATGGAATACGGATTTCACTTGGCATAGAGAAAGAAACAAACATGAAATTTTAAAGTGTTGATAAGTACGATAAAAGGAACAAAAATAGGAACAGTATTATAAGATAATATTCAGCAAGAAGGAATCCTCAGATGCAACTTTCTCAAATTCTTTGTGATCAGGTCATATGAAGCTCAGATTTGGATGGATGGTGTAAGACAAGAGGATTAGGAGAGAGTGCTTTAGGCAAAAGATATAAGCAAATCCTCAAGCATTTTATTTTTTTATTTTAGGAGTAATATATGTCTAGATATTTAATTGTTATCTAAAAATAAATGACAAGTTGGACATAAAGAGAGGATAAAAGAGTTGGTACTTCTATCAAGAGCCTATGTACTCAGGCTTTTACTTAGATGTGATGTGAATAAGGCAGACAAATGCCATAACTTCTAATGGTGTTTGCAACTAAAACTGATTCAAATAATGGAGCCTATTTAGCACAACATTTTCTAAAAGTTACATTCTTTGAAATAAAAAAATACATATGATGTCAAATAAACATTTCTATGAGTTTGTAGGAACCATTAGGAATTAATTATTCTTTTAAAAATCTCATGTATTGTGATTTTATTTTTTATTTTGTATATAAAGAGGGACTGAAATGATGAATAATAAAATGTTGGTAAGGTTAAATATTCAGGTGAATACTCTCACAGATGTGGGTATAACTATCATAGAAAGCAAAAAAAATGACTATCTAAAATTCTTAAGCAACGTTTATGAAGAATTCTTTAAAATCTATTGGAAAAATATAACAAGTTTAGGTAAATTGGAAATTGAGTATGAAAGAAGTCTCTTATTTTACTTCTATGTCCTCTATTTTACCTCTTCAATGCCTAGAACCTTAAAATGATACACGCAATAACAGAACATAAACCAATCTACGAAATTTAATGCCCCAAATAAGATTCAGCATGCCTGAAAAAGAATACAGTGAAGAAAAAGTTACTGTAATTATGAAACTTGCAGCTATTAAGTTATTTATGTTGCGTATGTTTGCTGCCTCATTTTACAAACTTTTAAATAAGCAATCTTAGAAAATAATTTTCTGGGAAATGACTCAGATAACCAGAGATAAGAAATTAAAATGAATTATTTGGCAGCCATTGGATGGTAACATTGGATTTAGTTCTGCAACTGAAACTGCCTCTGTATTGTAAGCAGCTAGAAAACACTTTCTCAAATGATCAACATCTATTTCCAAAATTGTACTTATGGATAATACACAGAGTTACAAATGATCACAGACTTTCATTCCGAGAATCAATCCAAGGAGAAATCTTCAAACAAATAGGTACCTTTTAATAAGTCAAGTCCCTGCTGTGAACTTGAAGACAGTCGTAAGAGATAAAGAGTTCAGGCAAAATATATAATAAATAACCCTACAAAACTAGAATTTGCAGAGTTCTAAATCTTCATGATTCCACAGGGTGTTCGCAAATATATTTAGAGGGCAGGGATTTCAGAGCTAACATAAAATCTAACTCATTATCTTCCTCTATTTCCTCTTATAAGAATTCTGAACAGAGGGTAGCTAGAATAGCAGCATTAATCTAAACTTCTTTCCCATCAAAAGTTCATTACAAGTGCCCTTGGCTCTGTTCTCAGCTCCTTCATCCCTGCACAGCTCTCCTGCATGACTTCAAAGAGAACTTTCTACACAGGAGATAGGAAAGGGAGACTGGGGGATGAGAATGGGGCCACCTCTGTTAAAGGAGAGGCTTAATTAAGTACATATTTGAAGAGTGCCTTTGACATAAAAAAGCAGTAAGAAAATTCAGTACTATTGACACTGGATGAGAAGTGCTTGGTCCTGCAAGCAAAGCCTTACAGAGATTAAGGCAACAGTTTTTATTCTTCTCCTCCAGGCAAGCATTTTTTCAATGGGTTCCTTTATTGATCTGCCATCCTGAGAGAGTCCGTAAATCTAGCATCTGCATATTGATTCCCAGTGATGCAGAAGACAAGGAAAGAGAAAGTAAAAGATATATCTTTCTTAAATCGAAATAAGAGTACAATGTGTGTGCTTATAAATTTAAGGACTTTTTTTTTAAAAAGGTTATAAAACACAAAAATTAATGGCAAAGAGATTATCTATGTGGCAAGAGAAGGTTTTTATTTTCATTGTTACTTAGACATTTAACTGGAAGGTATTAGTAGTGAAATAGCCAATATTAATGTAGCAGCATGTGAAAATTGGAAGTTTAGACTGAGGCAACATGATTCCACAGCTATAAAATCCCAAAGTGAGATGCCAGACCAACATACAAATCATCTATAAATCAACTGTTTGGAGTCTCTAATGCTCATAATGAAAGGATTGTGAACAAAAGCCATGGAAACAGGCAGTATTTGTGAGGATATTTTTTAAGTGATCTGTGATGAACTCTAAGTCTCACTATCATCCCAAAGGCAAGACATGAGAATCCTTCTTTCCCAAGACACAGAAAGGAGGATTTCACTAAAAGTATATAAAGAGCTTTGGGGTGCAATTTGGCAACTCTTTAGTCTGTTATTTGAAAAGTGCTATGACATTCTTCAGAAAAATGCCACAATTCTCTGAGGTGGCATGACTGAGAAAGAGAAGGGAATTTGCTCATAAAATAATGGCATTCCCACTAAGGAGAAGACAATGAGCAATTTCCTGAGCAAGTGAAGATAAGGAAGGCAGGAGGGCATTATGCAGACCTTTTACATTATGGTTGATTGGACTCCAGTAGAGACAAAAGGAAAGGCTAAAGTCTGTGCACTAAGTAGACCCCTACATTATTCCTAAGGGGAAAGCAAGAGCTGAAGATGAGGCCTTGGATGACCACACAGAGCAGATATCCCTAGAGAAAGCTAACCTACATGAAACCACAGAAATTTAAATATCTTCAAGGAAAGTTCTCTCTAATGTTGTCTTGTGATCTTCTCTAACAAAAGGTCTTTGGCCTTCATGCTCTTAGTATAGAAACAGTATCAGGAACATGGTAGTCCAGAAAGAGGGAAGCAGAAAGATATGGTCCCTCCTTTCTCCAACTACCAAATAGCCAATCTATAACCAGGTTTTGGATCAGTAGATAAAGTTCTAACATCAGACTTTTGACTATTGATCACTGAACAATGTAATTTCTCTTCTCAAAAAGCAAATAATAAAAAAAAACTCTAAACAGACATGTTGACAGGCTCCTAAAATGTGAGCTCAAGAGTCTGTGGTAGAATATTAATTCAAGACCAGCATAGTGGGATGTTGTCTCCAACCAAGGATCCACAACCACACAAGCCCTTAATATTACTTTTGATCGGCAAATCATAATTGTGTCAATTCAAGGTGTGATGATTTTTGAGATATATAAAACAATATATGATATGATTAAATCAAGCTACTGACAAATTCATCACCTTACTTGACTTTCACTTTTCATGTTGAAACATTTAAAATTTGTTCTCCATGATTTAAAAATGCTGAATATAATCTTGTTGATAATAATCATTTTTCAGTGCAGTAATGTTGTGGGGCAATGATCTTTTATCCTGTCACTTGTATTATTTTTAATAATATGCTGATTGGCCTGTAGCCAAGCAGGAAGTATAGGTGGGATGACCAGGCAAGAAGTAGAGGCAGGGCAATGAGAATTCTGGGAAGAGGGAAGTTTCAGTCTGCATTAATGACTCAGCTGCAGAGGACACAGGATGGGACTGCCTCACCAAAAAAGGTAACAAGTCATGTGGCTAACACAGACAAGAATTATGGGCTAATATAAGTTATAAGAGTTAATAAGAAGCCTGAGCTACTAGGCCAACCAGTTTATGATTAGTATAGACCTTTGTGTGTTTCTTTGGGATTAAATGACTGCAGGACAGGGTGGGACAGCAACCTCAGTCCATAAAGGGTGCCCAACAGGGGGTGGCAGGAAACATTTCTAGAAAGTGATATCGCCTCTTCCAAGAAAGTTTGTCCTCATAGTTAGAAACAAAATTTAAGGGTTGATTATTACTCATATAAGGTTGGGGGTTGGGGTGGAAATTATGTAGGCCTAGAGATCTCAAAGGGAAAATAAAGGAAGATTGAATGGGATAATAGATAATTTGTTGTGAACGTATCACACTAATAATAATAATAATAATAAGTAATAGAGTAAATACTTGTGAGCTATTATTTATGGACAATTTACACTGGTATAGTTTCTTGTATATTGATACAAGTTCAAATTATATTTGTTATTTCTGTTTAGAATATTTGTACATCTATGCAAAATTATTTTGTCATGTTGTATGCATGCATGTTTCTGCCTCTGTTTAAGACATTTTGAATATTGATACAATTTTAGGATATATTTATCATATTGTACTATATATTTCTACCTCTGCTCAAGATGCTTATACATTGTTTACATTTTGGGGTCATTGTTCTCCTTTATTGCACAATTGTTTAAAGATTGTTTAATATTCAGATATGGAGTCTTAATCTTTAAATTATAAAGGTATTATAGGTCAATAATCATTCATGTTTGTTATACTTTTAGTAAGACTAATTATGTTCCTTAGATACATATAGATTGAATTTTACATAGATAGATAACTTTCAACAACTTTAAAGATCTATAGAACATGACATTTAAATAATTTAGGATTCTTTTGATGTGAGACACAATTCCTCCTGACAGCACCATTCTATTATTGAGAGAGTGTTGAGCACCAAAGATTCTATATCTGGAGTTTGTCTTCTTGTCACAACTGGCCTGTGGGCAAGAAACTGCCCATGGCTTCACCACTGACAAAGAGCATGATGTCTTGACTGGACAAGCAGGATACAAGAAAAAAGAATTTCAAATCTTGCCAAGACAAGGTAAGACAGTTTTGAAAACTTTCCTCCCTCTGGAAATGGTCTGTCAGTTGCTCTAGGCCTTAGACAAATGTTGGTTACTTCAACATTGCAAATGAGACTTTGGGTGATTGCTTAGGTGGCCAGTTGTCTCTGTCATCTACGGTACATTTTGGAAGCTGCTTGATTGCACTTCCTGCCTACTCAAGTGGTATTATCTCCGTTCTCAGGCCTTCAATGAGCTTGAAAATTAAATAGTCATAGTTACCATTATTTTATGATCTAGCCAAGCCATTTCCAATATAAGACTTAGACTCCTTAGGATAGAATATTTATTAAAATATTTAGCATATGTTCCTTGTTTAGTATTGTATATGCTGGCTGTAATTCTAATCTTATACTTAATATGTGTTCCTATTATATATAGTTATGTATTGGGTTTGGAACTCTCTTATTTAAACAAAAAGGGGAGGTGCTGTGGGAATTCCTTCCGCTCCTTCAGCCAATATCCTTAGGATACCAGTCCACTTGGGTGTGGTCTCTTATACTATAAATGTAGCTGTAAAGTATGTGATCATTCTCTTGCTTTTGACTCTTGCTTCCAGCTGCTAGACAATAAAACTCAAAACCTATGCTTCTTATATATTTGAAACTTTTTAAATTTATCAACAGCTTGATAATACCTTGCTATAATGTATACATGACACTATTCACATATTTGCTTATCTGTTAATATGACACCATATTACCTATGTTTCCCACTGCTCTAACTTAAACCTTGACAGAAACAAAAAATTCAAAGATTTATTTTAGATCTTAGTTTCAAGGCTGATAGTTATCATAGGGCAGCAGATGGAGAGGTTGAGAAGTTCACATATTGGTGATCAAGCAACAGGGAAAAGGGCTAAAAGAATGAGCCATTGCAAAGTAAAGTCTCCAGAATATCCCTTCAGTGACTACTTCTTCCACCTGAGCCCCACCAATTGCTTCCCACCATCTCATGACAAAGTCATTGCATTATTAATCCATCATGAAACTGATTGATTTATTTGTTCAGAGTCCTTAATCCGAATGGGTAAATGCTTATTGACACTTCCATGGGTTAAATTACTAAGGCCCTAAGCATTTCTTAGCCCAATCAATTCACAATCAAAATTAACAATGTTAGATAGTTATATTGTTTTCATGGTTTGGTTATTATGGATGTTGCTTTAGTGAACATTAGGGTTCACATATCTCTTTGACATATTGGTTCCCTTCTTTGAATATATAATGGAAATAAGATTGATGTACCAATGTGCCTTTGCTTTTTGGAAGAAGCTTCATAGTGTTCCACAGTATGATTTTGAAATGAGACCACACTTTTAATAAACTTACTAAAGAAGTCTCAGTTATCTAAAATCAATAAAAAGAACATGAGACTTTCAAATCTTCTACATAAGGTTGGTGCTAAACTACCTCAAATAGAAAGATTGAGGCCTTTTTATAGAGCTCAGTGGTAAAGTACTTGCTAGCTACAGACTCCTCCATCTCTTTTTCTCTATATGTTGAGCAATCTGGGACTCTGTTAATCTACATATACTGCAAAAGTAAGCTTCTCTGATGAGAGTTGAGAAATTCACTAATTTATTGGTGTGGAATATACACAGGGAGTAGGGACCATGTATATAATTGTGTTTTCTTTCAATTTTTTTTTTTACTGTGAATGAGCTACATACAGAGAGACATCTCATTGTACAGCTGCTAAGCTAAGCTGACAAACATATTTTAAAGGTATCTTGATTTCAAATTTGGCTCTAAGAATATGTCGCTTTGGAAAAGAGGTTCTCCTTTTGATTCCACAGAGGATGAGAACATGTGGATTCCTTCCAGACTAATGTGGTTTGATGGACCATGATCTCTTAAAGGTCTCTGTGAACACCCCCAAAATTACATTGCCCAGTAAAAACAGAAAGCAATTTGGAGAGTACTATGCCCAAATTCTCCAAATATTGTTTATAAATTGTTTGCAAGTGTTTGTTTACATTTAAATGGGGATATGCTATAGATATTTGCATTGATATGGATCTTGGTTTATTGATACAAATTTTAGATCAATTTTGTTATATATATATGTGTGTGTATGTATATATATATATATATATATTTCTGCTCTTGATTAAGGTATTGTGTTTGTACAGCTCATTTTTAAAATGTAATGTATAATCAAGAAATATAGGTTAATATAGAGTCTTCTATAATAGTTAAGCTTATTGTCATGTTAGGTTTTCTAGAGGTACAGAGATCTATTTCAGATGGATAGTTATTCTTCAGATCTTTTAAAAACTAGCAGAATTTGGCATTTAAAATGCTTACAGTACTTATGACTCTTCATTATAGTGAGACACATCTGCTCCTGGAAGCACCAATCTACTTCAAGAGGCTGATGGGCATTGCAGAGGCTCTTCCTCATGGAGTTTGTTATCCATTTGAGCAACAAAAACTGCTGTTGCCTGAACTGTTTGACTGAACTTACAGGAGCCACAGAAAAATGACTGGTGAATTTGCCTAAAGAAGGTGAGAGAGTTTTTTTTTNGACAGATCTCTGCGAGTTCAAGGACAGCCTGGTCTACAGAGTTATTCCAGGACACAATCTAATTCAAGAAGATGCGCATCGAAGAGGCTCCTTATGGAGTTTGTTAGCCATTTGGGCAGGAAACTGTTCTTGCTTGGCCTGTTGCATAAACTGGACACAAAGAACCCGCATAGAGAGAACTGCTGAACTTGCCTAAAGGTGAGATGATCCTTTGGAGTTCCTGATTTATGAAAGAGTCTGCAAGACATTCTGCAGGATACAGAAGAAAGTGACTGAAATGTCTTTGAAATTTCCTGCTTCATGGAAATGTCTGAAGATGGATGCCCCAATGGTACAGAAAAACTTTGGGTGTCTGTCCAGGAAGCTAGGTGTCTGTCATTTCTAGAGTTTTGGAAGTTGCTTATACTGCACTTCCTGTTTACTTAGGTAATATTATATCCTTCTGGAGTCCTTGATGGAATTGAAGAATAGATAGTTACAATTTTTCCGTAGTTATGACAAAAATAAAAGAGATATAAATATTATAACTATAGTTCTTACTTGACACCTGTTTTGTTATATGTAATTTTACTATGTTAAAGTTAGAACCTTTCTTTTCATTTAGACAGAAAAGGGGAAATGATTTGGGAAGTCATTCTGTATATGTGTTGCTTTTATTGGTTATTGAATAAAGCTGTTTTGGCCAGTGGCTTGGCAGAATAGAGCTCGGCTCTCCCAGCTAGAATGCTGGGAGAAAAAAGGCAGAGTCAATGAGAAGCCTTGTAGCTTACTGCAGGAGACAGACAGACTAGAACCTTGCTGGTAAGCCACAGCCACATGTTGATACACAATTAATAGAAATGTGTTAATTTAAGATGTAAGAGCTAGCCAAAAAGAAGCTAGAGCTAAAAGATCAAGCAGTGATTTAATTAATACAGTTTCTGTGTTTTTATTTCAGGTCTGGGAAGCTGGGAATGATTAAGTAGCCTCCGAGTACAATTTATAGGTATAAAGAAAGATAGGAGTCGATGTAATGCCATGTTCATTTAGCAGAATAATAGTATTAAGTTTTCCTCTAGGGCCTATCACCTATCCAGCCATTGACTCTTGGTCTCATTGATAGTGTCAAGCATGAGTTCCTGTCTTAAGGAACTGGCAAATACAGAGAGGTTCACCACTAGCACATTATGTGAGTATTTCACCAGTGGGTGTACGTTGTCAGAACACTCAACACAAAGGCTGTATGTTTCACAGCTGGATAGAATGCATAGCACTCACAGCATATAAGAGCTAGCTAATGGAAATAAAGATTTATCTATTTATTTTCTATGACTCAAAAGTCTGTTGTCATATGAAATAAGGTCTCACCAAACAAATTCTGAAGAATAACTAATAGCAATGGCTATAGCACATAATGTTTGGGGATCTATAGGACACTCTCCTTATCAACACCTTGAAAAGAGGTAATGCATACCAGACACTGTGTATTTTTTGATTTGTAGCTTATGATGTCTCGGAGAGGAACTAGTAACTTTTTAGTTATAATTATATTTAAGCTATTTTTCATAAATGTACATATGTTAGAAAGCACCTACCAGAGTAGGTTTCCATATAGTGTTAGTTATCTTTCCCCATATTCTCTCTTCTACCCTTCCACTCATCTTCCACCCAAGTTAATACTTCTTGCTCCTTTATTATTATTCATACCACTTGTATTTTGTCTTTACTTCCTTGAAAGATCACCCATGGCTTCTTATTAGTGTCCTGATTTATTTGGGTTCACCAGTTTAAACACACATATCTAAAGAATCAAAGTTAACATGTATGTATATATGACATACAACTTGTAACATTCATAGTTCTGAGTTTCAGTTACCTTACTCCGAATGATTACTTCTGGCTCCATTTTTTTTTTTGCCTGTGAATTTCACAATTTTCAGTTTATTTACAGCTAAAAATGAGTTTTTTTAGATCGCCCATCAGTTGTTTTCCTTTTAATTTTTTGGCTATTCTGAATAGAATAGCAGTTAAAATGGAAGAGCAAGGATTACTGTAGTAGTATATACTGTCCTTTGGGATGTGCCCTGGATTTCTATACCTTAATTGTATGATAGGCTTATTACTGTCTTTTGAAAAACCTCAACTTTGTTTTCCGAATTGTCTGCATCTGTGTGTTCCCTATAAGCCTTGAATGAGTGATCCCTTTGCTCTACAACCACATCAGCATTTGTTGTCATTTAGTTTTCATATTAGCCATTAAGAATAACTCAAAGTAGTTTTAATTTATATTTCCTTAATTGTTAAGGTTATTGAACATTTAAAAAATAATTCTCAGCAATTTTCACCTCTTTTTATGCAAAGTCTCTATTTAGGTCTATACTCCAATTTTAAAGTGAGAAAAAAGAAAAAAAAGAAAATAAAGAAAAAAGAAAGAAAAAAATCTTGTGCCTGTGCCATAAGATTCCTGATCTGAAAGCCTTACCCTATGCCTGTAAGATAATTTTTTTTCTCCATTTTATCCTATGACAAAGTTTTATATGGAGGTCTTTGATCCATTTGAGCTGAATTTTGTGCAGTGTAAGAAATATGGATCTAATTTCATTCTTCTACATGTTTCTATCTAGTATGACCAACATTATCTCTTGCAAATGATGCCTTCAGTCCAGTATGCATTTTTTAGCTTTGTGAAAACTCATGTAGCCATAGGTATAAAATTATGTTCATATCTTCGTTTTTATTTCTTTGGTCAACAAGTCTGATTTGATGCAGTACCAGTCTGTTTTAATTACTATATCTCTGTAGTATATCTTGAAATAAGGGTGGATATACCTTCAACAGTATTTTATTGTTTATGATTGCTTTGATTTCCCTGTTGTATTTGTTCATCTAATTAATTAATTAAATTTGTTTGCTTACTTACTTATCTGATGTATGTGTATTTCCACCTAAAATTACGATTGTTTGTTTCAATTTTATTGAAGAATTATGTTGGAAGTGAGAGTTGATCTGAATCCATGGATTGCTTTTGGCAAAATGGCCAATTTTTAAATATTATTCCTACCCAGTCAATGAGAACTGAAGGTTTTTTTTTTATCTTCTGTGTTTTTTCACATTTTCTTCTTCAGTTTTTGTTGGGCAAGTCTTTTACTTGCTTAAGATTTATAACAGCTTTCAAAAACTGCTAGGGTTTTTCCTGGGAGAAATTTGCTTTCCAAGAGTTTAATCTTTTGTCCCTTCTCTTTTGTGATTTTAATAAAAGAATTGTTAATTCACTTTTTAAAAACTCTCCCATAATCACAAAATATTAATATTTAAGTCAATTTCTGAGGGGTGGGTTGAGTAAGGGAAAACTGGCAAGACCATTCCTCCAAAACAAAACAGAGATGTTTGTTCTTACAAGTGTCCTAATTCAAAGTCTATAGATACAAAATCAGATTTGAAACCCCAAAACCTCTCCCAAAAAATACAAATAATAAAAATTTGATCTTAAGGGATCAGTGCAATTCATAACCTTTGCTGTGCCACTTGTTCTTTGGATGACTTTTAAAAAAGTCTAACAACCATGCTCAACAAAATACGTATCTTCCACTGTCTAAATTAAATTAAAAATAAGAGACAAAAACAAAAAATAAACAAAAAACCCTCGAAGGCACTTAAATCTGCCTGATCTATTAGAGCGTGTGCACAGATAGAAACCTAGGAAGGCTTTCAGCATCACAAGTGACTATGGGATTCTCATCTTCAATATTTAATTTTTATTCTTTGAAACAGTAAAACACCCAAATGTGAAGAGCTATAGACAAATGCCCTTTGAAAATTCCACAAGACAAGTCAGATGCCTGAGCTTTTTTGTAGACTGACAGGGTTTCTATTAAAATGACACAGTTCTGGGTAAAATACTCCCCATCCTGTTTCTATACTTGCATTGAAAGATCTAGAATAAGTCTGAGATACTGCCCTACGGAATCACCTGGAGATGTGATGAGTGGAACAGCTGTTGAACCACTGATCACATGATCAAAGCATCTCTTTTCCTTAGCATACTGTTCAGTACTACAATATACACTTCTATGAGACTCTGAAAGGAGAGTCCTTTAAGATCATCTAAAACTTTAGCATATACATTTTGCCTGTACTTTTTAATCCATTAATCATCATTCAGTCAATCTCTGTCATAATGACTAGTTTTAGTTTGCATTTGACTGCTGCCTTCAAAATATTCCCTTATATTCACCTTTTAAAATCACTGTAACTTTTTGAGTGTAATCTTTAGCAATGCCTTTGATCACTTGAGTACACATAAAGTCATTCTCTGACTAACTAAGATCACCACTAATGAAGTCAGCATTTCCAAATGCTTTGAATGTAAACATTTAGTGTTGTGTTACAGTAAAACTTCATCATACTTTTGTCTATATCACTCTCAACCAGGTAGCCAGTATCTGTGACATTTCCTCAAAATTTAGGTAGTAATTCTCTCAACCATCCAGCACCATCTTGACCTACTTTTTTTTATTCCTATCCAATTTATTGAAAAGGTTCTAAATTTCTTGTTTGTCTTGTGCAATTTTTTGTTATTTTTGTTAAGTTGCTAAATAGTTATGATGATGTCAGATATTCACTGACACCAGTGTCCCCGAAACTGGAAAATAGATGGAGATATTTTTAAATGATCTTACCATCAGCATTGGGATTTAGCTTGACATCTACCATGCTGTGCCCTGAGGCTGCCTTAGTGAGGGAAGCTCTGTGAGAAGCACCTGGGGTGGTGCCATGGGAGACTTGGAGGATGCTGGGTCTGAGGATTTTGAGGGCAGGCAATTTGTTGCTCTGCAGGAGGCTAGGAGATAGATTTATCTCTTAAAATTTCTTAAAGCCTTCATCCAATAACTGATGGAAGCACATTCAGAGTGGTTAGTTGTGGAACTGTCTACTGGACAGAGCTCTCGGAGTTCTGTCAAAGAGAGGGGGGAATGATGACATGAGCAAAGGGGTCAAGACCGTGATGGGGACACCCACAGAGAGAGCTGACCAGAACAAGTGGGAGCTCGCTGACTCCAGACTGACAACCAGGAAACGTGCATAAGACTGGTCTAGCCCCTCTGAAAGCAGATGGCAATGGGTGGTTTAGGCATTGCTGGGGCCACTGGCAGTGGGACCAGGAGCAATTCTGAGTGAATGGTCTGGCTTTGGGGAGCCCATTTCCTATGAAGAGAGACATTACCCGGCTTAGACACAATGGGGAGGATTTTGGTCTTGCCTTAACATGGTGGTGATGGGACAGAATTTGAAGAGCAGATTGGGAGTCAGATGAGGGGAACGTGGGGGCATAGAAGGAAGGGAGGGAGGGGAAACTGGGATTAGTATGTAAAAAAAGAAACTTACTTTTTTAAAAAAAATTCTACTACCTCTTTACATTGCTATGCTGGATACCAAGCTCCCACCACATGAACCTTTGGCAAACACACTTTACCTATATTCCAACTATGATATTCTCTTCTATTGTACCTTACACTATCTTCAAAGATTTTATTTAGGTACAAATCTGCTGTTTCCATTGTATAGTCTCAACTTTTTCCTATTTTCAAAGGAGTGTTTTACCACATAATTTTTTTTACTACCTTTAACAAAGGAGATAGGTTGAATATAAAAGGCAAATCCACATAGATACATGTAATATGGTGGCATTAGCTATTTGGAATTATAGAAACATGCAAAAGAAGTCTTTTATTTAAAACTACAACATGCAACTTAACTATTAGAACTATGAAATAGCTACATCATTATTAATATTATTGTGTTAAATTTGGTATAATTATAACTATTAGTAACACAGCAGCAGTAAAACTGGCTTCTTAGACAGTTTTAGTTACTATTTTTTAAAAACAAAAACTATTACTGACACCAGGAAATTTGAAAGCAAATGGATGTAACTAGAAAAATTCATTCTGAATGAGGTAACCCAGACTGAGAAAGATACACATTGTTGGAGGAGGCCTCTTGGTGGTTCCTGGCTGCTCAGCCTTGAAATAATCACACAGAAACTGTATTAAGTAAATCATTCCTAGCTCTAGCTTCTTATTGGCTAACTCTTACGTATTAATTTAGCCCATTTCTATTAATCTGTGTATCTCCATGTGGCTGTGACTTACTGGCTAAAGTTCTGGCATCTGTTTCTGGAAGGGCAAAATGGCTTCTCTCTGACTCTACCTCCTTTCTCCCAGCATTCACCTTAGTTTTCCCTGCCTAGATCTGCTCCCCTATGGGCTCAAAGCATTTCCTTTATTTATTAATGGTAATCACAGCATATAGAGGGAAATCCCACATCGACACATGGTATGTATTCACTAATAAGTGGATATTAGCTGTATTATAAATGATAACTATGCTACAATCCACAGACCTGGAGGGACTACATAACAGGTAGGGTTCATTGAACGAACACCCAGAGGTCCCTAGGAAAGAGAAATATAAGTGATTTCATTAGTGGACTGAGAGGAGGTATGGGAACATGAGCCAACAGGTTGGGTGGGCTAAGGAAGAGTAGTGAAAGAGACTACTGGAAAGCGGAGGCATTTCAGGGTCAGGTAAAACCCTGGCAAAGAGAATCTCCCAGGAATCTACAAGGATAACCTCAGCTAGGATGCCTAGTAATAGGAATTTATAGCCTGAACTGACCATCCCCTGTGACTAGATTGGTGCCTAGCCAAACTGTCATCAGAGAAGCTTTAGCCAACAACTGATGGAAGCAGATGCAGCCCCATAGCATAATATTAAACAGGATTTGGAAAATTCTATAGAAAAGAAGTGAAAGGATTCCATGAGCCAGAGGGGTCAAGAACAAAACAAGAAAACTTACAGAATCAACTAACTTGGGCTTATAGGGGATCACAGAGACCAAACAGGCAACCAGGGAGACTTCTTGGGACTGATGCTGGCACTCTGTATATTAAGTGACAGTTGTGTATGTAGCTTGGTCTCTTTGTGAGACTCCTAACAATGGGAGCAGGGATTGTTTCTGACTCTCTTTTATTAGCTTCTGGGACCTGATTCTTCATAATAAAGCTCCTTGTCCTGCCTTAATACAAGGGGCGGTGCTTTGTCTTACTGTAACTTGATATACCACGCATTGTTGAAATCCATGGGAGACCTGATCTTTTTTTGAACAGAAACTGAAGAGGAATGGATGGAGGTGGATGGGGGGAGTTGGGGGAAGAACTGGGAGGAGAAGAGGAAGGGGAAACTGTGATCTTGGTTTAAGATAAATAAATTTCTTAAAAATCTATTTGCTATAGTAGCATATTAAGACATTCTTTTTAAAAAAGTGTTTAGACTTGATTTGGTATGTATAACTTTAATCTAACAAAATTTGTTCTTTTCTTCTTCATATACTTCCCTAAAAGACAGTAATACAAATCATGTTGAACATGAGAATTTCTTTGAAGAGTGGAAAATACAAACATGTGACATGTTTTTAGCCTTCATAGTCTACCCATGGCCAACTTGGATCCATGAATCTTGCCATGAATATCAAGAATGTTGCCATTTTATAGCCTTCCAGGACTCTAATGAAAGAAAATATTTACACGATGGTATTATTATAAAATTATCAAAGTAACTTGTTAATAGTTCAAGAGATAAGACCTTTTCAGTTTAAATTTTATAACCTTGTACATTTTATACTAATGAGATATGAATTTTACAGATGGTAGAAAGTTATATCACATGACAGGATTTTAGTTATCAGTAATACATTTGATCAACTTGCTAATTTTTAATAAATACTAAGATTTCCACATAAGATTAATGACTGTATTCATATGTACAGTAATCTATTGAATCTGAGAATTGCTGACTTTAAGATTATTTCTCTTTGAAAGTACTGTTGTAAATGGAAGTGAAATTTTGTGTTCATTTTGATAACAAAGTATTTTTCTCTGTAAAAGTAGAATTTTCTATAAAAGCACAAATTCTAAGCTATGATAAAAGAAAGGCTCCATTCTTACTTCCACACACATCTTTTTAATATGGATTTTCCCTTCTAAATTTAATTTTCTTCCTGAGTCTTCATTTGCCAGTTATACATCACTTTAAGTATAGGGTATAGCTTTTGGGATTTCCTGTCTTTCTCACTAAATTGTGGTGCTTTGTTTGTTTGTTTGTTTTGTTTTGTTTTCTGGGAGGTAATATACACCCAGTTTCTCCACCTCCTGACTATAAAGCACAGTGCTTTGTGGTTACTTAGGCAAATTAAGTTTAGAGAAAATTAATCGTTTTTGTTCATTTTATTTGAGACAACATATCTCTGTGTATCCCTGGCTGTCCTGGAACTCACTCTGTAAATCAGATGGGCCTTGAAGTTAGAGAATCTCTTGCCTCTGCCCCTTGAGTGCTAGAATTAAAGATGTCCACTACAACCTTCAGGTTAGAAGAAACTGATTTTAAGAGGAAATTTATAAGTCTTCTTTTCTTCCTCCTAAGAACCTAACATCCCTGCAAATGTTTGGTTGTAAGCACTACACTAGGCATGAGAAATGCTTTGTGACTCTTGTCCCTGAGGAATTGTAATATATTTACAGATTTTGCATGTGTGTGTGTAGGAATCCACATATGTAAAAGAAACATTACTAAAGCTTAAGTTACACATTAAACCCCACACGCTAATAGTAGGAGACATCAATGTTCCACTCTCACCAATGGACAGGTCAACCAGACAGAAACTTAACAGAAAAGTAAGAGAAGTAACAAATGTCATGACTCAGATTGACTTAACAGACATCTATAAAACATTCCACCCCCCCCAAAAAATATAACTTCTTCTCAGCACCTCATGGAGCTTTCTCTACAATTGACCACATACTCAGTAACAAAGCAAACCTCCATAGATGTAAAAGAAATGGAGTAATCCCTGTATCGTATCAGATCAACATGGTTTAAAGTTAGAATTTAACAACAACACTTATCTCAGAAAGCCTACAAACTCATGGAAATTGAACCACCCCTGGGTCAAGGAAGAAATAAAGAAAGAAATTAAAGACTTCTGGAATTCAACAAAAATAAAGGCACAATGTACCCAAACGTATGGGACACTATGAAAGCGATGCTAAGAGGAAAGTTCATAGCACTAAGTGCCCACATAAAGAAAGTGGAGGAATCTCACACTAGTGACTTAACAGCACACCTGAAAGCTCTAGAACAAAAAGAAGCAGACTCACTCAGGAGGAGTAGAAGACAGGAAATAATGAAACTGAGGGCAGAAATCAATAAAAGAGAAACAAAGAAAAATACAAAGAATCAATGAGACAAATAGCTGGTTCTTTGAAAAAAAAAATCAACCAGATAGACAAACCCTTATCCAACCAAACCAAAAGGCAGAGAGGGAACATCCAAATTAACAAAATCAGAAATGAAAGCAAGGACACAACAATAGACACTGAGGAAATCTGGAGAATCATTAGGTCATAGTACAGAGACCTATACTCCGCAAAATTGGAAAATATAAAATGGAAAATTTTCTGGATAGATACCAGATACCAAAGTTAAATCAAAACTAGGTGAACAATTTAAGTAGACCTATAAACTACAAGGAAATAGAAGCTGCCATCAAAAGCCTCCTAACAACAACAACAACCACCACCAAAATCCTGGGGCTGGATGCCTTAGTGCAGAATTCTACCAGAACTTCCAAGAGGAGCTAGGACCTATACTCTGCAAAATTTTCCACATAATCGAACCAGAAGGAACATGGTCAAACTCTTTTTATGAAGCTACAGTACCCGATACCGAAACCACACAAAGGCTCAATCAGGAAAGAGAATTACAGAAAAATCTCACTCATGAATATTAATGAAAAAATACTCAATAAAATGCTGGCAAAATGAATCTAAGAACGCATCAAAAAAAACCAAAAAACAAAACCAAAACCCATAAACATCCACCACGATCAAGTCGGCTTCATCACAGAGATACAGGGATGATTCAACATGCAAAAATCTATCAATGTAATCCATCTTATATAAAAACTAGAGGAAAAAATATGATTATTTCATTAGATGCTGGAAAAACATTTGACAAAATCCAACACCCCTTCATGATAAAGGTCTTGGAGAGATCAGGGATACAAGGAACATATCTAAATATAATAAATGTAATATACAGCAAGCAGACAGTCAACATCAAATTAAATAGAGAGAAACTCAAAGTGATTCTACTAAAATCAGGAACAAGACAAGGCTGTTCACTCTCTCCATATCTATTTAACATAGTTCTTGAAGTTCTGGATGTAGCAATAAGACAACATAAGGAAATCAAGGGGATCCAATTTGGAAAGGGAGAAATCACTTTCATTATTTGCAGATGATATGATAGAATACCATATATGATATAAGTGAACCCAAAAAACTCTACCAGAGAANGATAAAGGTCTTGGAGAGATCAGGGATACAAGGAACATATCTAAATATAATAAATGTAATATACAGCAAGCAGACAGTCAACATCAAATTAAATAGAGAGAAACTCAAAGTGATTCTACTAAAATCAGGAACAAGACAAGGCTGTTCACTCTCTCCATATCTATTTAACATAGTTCTTGAAGTTCTGGATGTAGCAATAAGACAACATAAGGAAATCAAGGGGATCCAATTTGGAAAGGGAGAAATCACTTTCATTATTTGCAGATGATATGATAGAATACCATATATGATATAAGTGAACCCAAAAAACTCTACCAGAGAA
>LOEQ01003318.1:184616-197977 GCA_001685075.1 Bramus lutescens
AGGGGGGAGGACCTTGGACTTCCCACAGGGCAGGGAACCCAGACTGCTCTTTGGGCTGGAGAGGGAGGGGGAGGGGAGGAGGGAGGGGGAGGAAGTGGAAATAATAATAAAAAATTAAAAAAATAAAAATTTAGTTCATTAAAGGATCTAAATTTACTTTTCAATTTTTTCAAACTAGATGTCTTGGTTTTTTTCCCAATAGTTTCTTCAAATATTGGCTGTTAAAATTCACTTATTTGCCTGGAGAGATAGCTCAGAGGTTAAGAGCACTGCCTATTCTTCCAGGGGTCCTGAGAACAATTCCCAGTATCCCCAGGGCGACTCATGACCATCTATAATGAGATCTGGTGCCCTCTTATGGCAAGTAGGCATGCATGCAGGCAGAACACTATACATAATAGATAAATAAATAAAAAAAAGACCAAAACCAAAAAACCAACCCTTACTATTCCAGAGTCTGTAACAACAGATTGTCAAGGATTAGGAAGGGTATCAAGTCTGTGCTACAAAGTAGGTGAGAGAATGGGGCAGGTTGATTGAGAAAGCTGATGTGTGGTGCCAAGTATAAGGTCTAAATGGAAGATGGTCCCCATCATTTACATTGTAATTATTTACAAATGAGAGAAATTTGGCCTTACAGTATTATGTATTATGGTATTGAAAGAGGTATGATCAAGATACAATCCTCAACCCCAGAAAAGTTAAGTAAAAAGGAAGACCCTAAGAGGGACTCACATGGACAGTCCCAGGAAGGGGATATGATTAAAATCTCTTGGGTAAACTAAGTGGGAGGTAGAAGGGAGGGGATGAGGAATGGGAACATGAGAGCTTGAGATGTCCTAGTTGGTGGAGGACGGAGAGGGAGAACGATGAAAGACATATCTTAGTAGAGGGAGCCATTGTGGGGTTAGAGAGAAACCAGGTGCTACAAAAATTCCCAGGAATCCACAAAGATGACCCTACCGAAGACTCCTAGCAATAGTAGAGAAGGTGCCTGTACTGACCTTCCCCACTAATCAGATTAGTGACTACCCTGACTGTCATCATAGAACCTACATCCAGTAGTTGAGGCAGATGCAGAGATCCACAGTCAAGCACTCGGCTAAGCTCCTGGAGCATAATTTAAGAGAGGGAAGAGGGATCAAATGAGCAAGGCAAGTTAAGCTCAGTTCTTATTTGAATTCAGGCAATCTGTTAGTGAAAGGGAGCTCTAGGGGTGCGGTTTCCAGTTCTTTTCCTGAAAGAGATGCAGAAGAGTAGACCTCCTCCTCCTCCCTCTATTTACATACACTTGCAATTAGTTGAAACAAAAGAGATTGTAGCAATCTGGAACGACTGCTTACTGTGACTGATGGTTCGCAAATGTAGCAGCTACTGTTTTAGGAAGTTCCGTATTTCTAAACTGAAATATGCATACTCATCATATTTATCATATCAATAAAAAGCAAGTATTTATTGAATTTTTAACATTCTTCAATACTGGGGAAAGTGCTTGAGTTATAAGAAAAATGAGAAGCATATAGTCCCTGATTTCTTGGAATCTACCTTTTTGTTTTGTTTTGTTTTAGTGGTGGGGGCTGGTAATTAACAAGTTTCATGAGCCAGTCTTCGAGCTATAATAAGGGTTGTGTAAGAAAGAATCAGACAGCTTGTTATAAAATAGCAGCTGATCTAATAGTGAGTGTGATCAGGAAAGGTGACTCTGAGAAAGTGACAGCTAGTTTAGTTTGCTTGAACATAAGTTAAATCAAAGTTTGAATTTTCACACCTGATACTTTGTAACCTATATCTATGTCTCAGACTTCACATAAAACTTAGAATGAGCTGGGCGGTGGTGGCGCATGCCTTTAATCCTAGCACTCGGGAGGCAGAGGCAGGCGGATCTCTATGAGTTCAAGGCCAGCCTCATCTACAACAGCTAGTTCCAGGCTCTAAAACTATAGCGAAACCCTGTCTCAAAAAANNNNAAAAAACAAAAAACAAACAGACAGACGAACAACAACAAAACCCTTAGAATGAAACTTACTCTATTACTTTCTGTGAAACAGACACAATTTATCTTTGTGTTCACCTTTTATGTTCATTCCCTCCCATCCCAGATTTTACAGACATACTCTGAGCTCATTTACTTAATTAAATAATTTAGAAACAAACTGGACTTAATTTATTTGCAATTACATTTAAATAATAGAAGAAATCTAAAAATAAATAGAAGAAGCAAAAACTTAGTCTGTAAACCAGCCTTCTAAAAATATTATCAAAAAATCAAATTAGTTAAGTAGGCTTTATATTCAAAGAGAAATTACCAATTAACCTTCCTCTGGCCTTCTATAAGGAAAGACAGCCAGAGAGTAGGAGAGTGAGAAAGTCCTGAGGAGAGAGGAGCAGATCCTTTTGGAGGGGTGTCCTTGCTGAAGGCTATACTCACTGGCAAGAAAATCCCTGTGACTGATTCCACTTAGGTTTAGGACCTCTTAAAGGCTAAAAGGAAAAGCTTTGTTAGCAGAAAGAAAAACAAACAACTAAGACAAAAAAGAGGGCTGGCTGAAGGAAGTGCACAGCATCAAGGCAGTTTTCTGTCAGGGGGTTTATGGCTTGGCTCTGGATAGAACTGAGGAGACTGTTTTATTTTGAGCTCAGCCTGGTGAGATGTAGCAGACAAACACTGTCTAAGCTGCAGAACCCTCATTTGCTGATAAGCAGAGGGTGTTCTATTTGTGTTAGAAGCAAATGCCTTCCTGGAAGTCACATACTATGTGCCACCCCGCCTGCTTCTCCTTCATAAGTTAGCTTGTCCTTACATCACCTACAGAAACAGCATGCTTAAGAAAATCTGCATATGAGAAGCAAAAATAGAAAGCAGAAAGCTGCTGTTCCCTTTTCATCACTCTCAAAACACTGCATGTCTCTCGATTTTCGTCTATAATGAATGTTTAAAGCTATCTCCTTAGGAATGTTCTTCTTTAGATTATAAAATCCTTGAAGAATCCTGTTTATCTTTGCAATATTAGTGTCTATCCATGCCTGCCATACTTAGAAATAATGTTGAATCTAAAAAAAAAAACTGGGGAATAATTTGTTAATGGTACTTGAAATGCATAAAACTATCCCTCTTGGGTTTTTTTCTCTTCCTTTCAGATAAAATTATAATCATGCTTTCCAATTACTTTCCTGGGATATAACTGCCAAGACTTTATCTATTAGCAGCTCTTTTGCTTCCTTTACATGGAATTATGATAACATAAGCCTTTTTTTCTAAATCACACACACACACACACACACACACACTTTCTCTCTTTTCTTAAAAAAGTATGACCCATTCAGTTTGCATGATATGACTTGTGTTTATATGATTTTTGACTGGCCTTGATGATGGGGGAGGTGGTAACTCAACGCAGTTTTATTTGTAGTTTTCTATTGACTAAGAATGTTGAACTTTTTCCCCCAAATATTTACTGGTTATTTTTATTTCTTTCTTCAAGAACTCTTTTAAGTTTATTATCCTAATTATTGATCAGATGCTTTGTTTATCGGGATTTACCTTTGTGAGTTCTTTATAGCATCTGAATGTTAATGCCTAATCAGATGTACAGTTGACAATGCACTCTCCTCATTCTGGAGGAAACCTCCTTACACTAGTAATTATTTACTTTGGTGTACATGAGCTTTATAATTCCATGGAATCTTATATGTCATTTTTAGGATTATTTTCTATGATACTGTGCTTCTTTTTAGAAAGGCCCAGTTTACTATTAATTATTATATTTTACTGTTTTGAGACAGGGTCTCATGTAGTTCAAACTGGACTTAAACTCATAACCCTCTTGTTACACTTGCTGTGTGTAGGAATTACAGGCTTCTATGGCAACACATGATCTATCTGTGTATCTTGAAGTATTTTAATTATGCTTTCCTCTAACAGTTTTAACCTTCTTAATTATAAAATTATTGTTATTTTCACTATTTCTTTTTTAACATGGGAAGGAAGTTTATTGGGGAAGGGAGGAGAGACAGGAAGCAAGGAAGAAAGAGAAAGAGAGAGACAGTGATCCACCTCCTCAGAGAAATGGCAGAAAGAGTATTTTCTTTATTTCTAATTGGTTTTTAGACATGGCTATACTTTAGAACATCTGGGAATCTTTTGAATTCATCTGTTTCAAAAGTGGTATTGGGAAAACTGTGTATTCACATATAGAATAAAGACACTAGTTCTGAAAACACCAAAACTAGAAATAAACTAACACATTAAAAAAAATAAGAAACTAGTTCCATATCTCTCACATTGCAAAGCAGCCAAATTGAGGTGGATGAAAATTATGAACACTAAACCTGAAACTTAGAAATTATTAAAGGGAAGAATAGACAAAGGAACACACTTGAAGAAGGCAGAACCAGGTGGGTCTCTGAATTTGAGGCCAGCTGGTTTTATGGTTGAGTTTCTGGGTGGCTAGAACTACATAGAGACACCCTGTCCTGAAGAACAAAACAAACAAATAAGCAAAAGTTTCTGCTCAGAAGATAAAATTTTAAAAGTGAAGAGTTAACCTATGAAATAGCATAAAATCTGTACCATATTTTCATGTGAGAGGATTTCCATGTTGATTATATAAGGAACTAAAAAAAATTAACAATAAAAGTACAGAATTCTAGACAACAAATGAGCAATAGAAACAAACATACACATATATACATTCTCTCTCTCTCTCTCTCTCTGTATGTGTGTGTGTGTGTCTTTTTTCCCTCTCTCTGTGTGGTGTGTGTGTTTGTGGTGTGGTGTGTGTGTGTTGTAGGTCAAGGGTGCCCATGAATGCATGGGGTCAGAAGGGGACATCAAGTAACGTCTTCTGTCATTGCCCACCTGATTCCCTTAAAATCTCAGTTTCATTAATCCTGGAACTCACCTTTTTTTTTTTTCCCAGCGTGGCAGCCTGAAAATCTGAGTGATGCTCTTGTTCATTCCCCCATCCAGCTATTCATCTGTGAGACTGTAGACATACCATCCTTTTATATGGGTGCTGACACCAGATCCTCATTCTTACACGAGTGGCTTACCAACGAGGTCAACTCCTCAGTCCTAACACATACTTACATATGATCAAGTAGTCAAACTGATAAGTAGATGAAATGTTCAATGTCCTTAGTCTTCGAAGAACTGGAATAGAAACCACATTTAGACCCGATCTTATCCCAATAAGAATGGTCATCATCAAGAACATAAGTAAAAATACTGGTGAAATAAGAAAAAAAGAAGGAGGGGTATGATGCACATCTATACTGCTGCTGAAAATGCTAATATGACCCCAAGGGAAATGGGTATGGACTTCCTCAAAAAGAAATAAAAAATAAAACAACAACAAAAGCACATAATAACATACAACTACTATATGAGATATCCACTTCATTCCTGGAAGTTTACTTACAGGAACCAAGCCAGCATACCACAGAGATACTTACACACCTATGTTTATTACTATACTAGCTGGTGTGGGAGGTTCTCCTGTCTTTGTGTTGCTTTCATTGGTTAATAAAGGAACTGTTTTGGGCCTATAGCAGAGCTGTAGGGGAACAGAATGGGGTGGGGTAAACTAAACGGAATGCTGGGAGGAAGGAGGGAGGAGTCAGAGAGACACCATGGAGCCACCAGAGTCAGGCATGCTGAAACTTTGCCAGTAAGCCACTTCCACATGGTGATATACAAGTTAATAGAAATGGGTTAAATTAATATGAGTTAGTCAATAAGAAGCTAGAGCTAATGGGCCAAGCAATGATTTAAATAATACAGTTTCTGTGTGATTATTTTGGTTCTGGGCAGCTGGGACAAACAAATGACTCCCTCCTACAACTAGTCACATTCAAAATATGGAATCAGCTTAGAGGTCAACATCAAAAGAACATATGAAAATATGTTACATAATCACAGTGGAGGTTTACTCAACGATGAAAAAAACCAACCAAACAAAAAGAAACCCACAAAATTATTCTATTTCCTGAATAATAGATCAACTGATAAGCAGCTTGTTAAGGGAAGTAAGTTAGTCTAATAAAGACATGTGTCATGTGTCTTCCATTATATCTGGAAGCTAGGCTCAAGTAATGTAAACTAGAAGGGGAACAAAAATGGAAGGTAAAATTTGTAAGAGTGGGGGGTAAGACAGAGTAATAGAGATGAGATTATGATCACAACGCATCATATATATCTGTATAAATGTCACAATGAAACCCTTTTGTACTACTAGCAAACAATAGTAAAAAAGAAAAGAAAAACCACAAAAGAATGGCCAATTTCCTGGGAACTCTTTGAGATATGTTCATATAATTTGTCTGGTGTGGGGGTCAGGATAGACATATTCTTATTTTAGAAATCCTTTCCTGGCAATTCAAGTAATACTTGGGCAAGAATCACTGACACACAACACTGTGGGTGGGTAATGGAACATAATATTGTAACTTTTTTTTTGTTTTTTCAAGATAAGGTTTCTCTTTAGCTTTGGAGCCTGTCCTGGAACTACCTCTTGAAGACCAGGTTGGCCTCAAACTCAGAGATCCACCTGCCTCTGCCTCCCGAGAGCTGGGATTAAAGGCGTGCTGTGCCACCATTACCCGGCATATAGTAAAGTTTTAAAAATATATTTGAGAATTAATAGAATCTGTGTTACCTGAAAATATGTCAGGAACACAAAAATTACAAATCATAATCTCTGGGGGGGACAATGTTTTTTATTTTATCAAAATTTTTGTCTGATCATATTATGCTCAGAGAGGCCCAGCAGCTCATACTGGAACAGAAGAAACATGTCACACTTATTGAATATTTTAAAAACCGCTTTCAGAAATATAATTGGAAATAATTCAATCTGTTGCTGGATATTCAGGAGTTATGTAGCATACACTTACATGTCCTACGTTTCAACTTCATTAGAGGAAGACAGGCTGGCTTGCTTTTGGCTTCACTGATTTAACTAATTTTGAATGTTTAAACAATGTTACTGGTCCTATAAACTACTGATAGAAAAGGAACAGATAGGAACTTTGGGTTTAACTATGTTTCCTTTTTTAGTCAAATGTTATCCCCTCTGGTACCTTAGAGATGCAATCTAAAAGCAAATGAATGCAGCCATGAAGAAAATGGCGTGTGTTCAGAGAATGAAATGAATCCTCTTTACCTGATTATAGCTTCACAACATTACTGAAGAGTATCATCTACTTTAAAGTACAAAGATTTATTTTATAATTTTATATAAATAACACAACATTATGCCAGTAAAGGTTTTTTGGTTGATTTGGATATATGCTAGGTAATGTATGATACTTTATCATAGAAATATCATATTTATCATCTATCTGTGGAACAGAGTTGAATACAGGCTTATCTAGTTCCTTGGTTCACATAGATTATATGTAATGTAAAGTTTTTGCAATATGCAACACACACACATATACACATTCACACATGCACATGTATGGACCTAAGCATGGCTAGGTAGCTAGGGAAACAGGCAGGTAAGATGGAATATTGGATTGCAAACCTTTTCCAGGTGTGATTGCTATTTTTATGTCAACTTGAAACAAACTAGAGTCATAAAGGAGAAAACCTCAATTGAAAATGGCTCCATAAAATTTGGCTGTAGGGCTTTTCTCAAGTTGTGATTGATGGGGGAGGGCTCAGTACATTGTGGGTGTTGGCCCTGTTTCATTTCTTGTCCTTAGTTTCTTTGATGGTGAATAGGGATATGAAAGTGTAAGCAAAATAAACCCTTTCCTCCCCAAGCTGCTTTGGTCATGGTCTTTCCCCACAGTAATGGAAAATCTGACTAGAACACATGAATACAGGGAATATTTAATATATAGGCTTACCTATGGGCATGTTATACAGTATTCAAGAAAAACTGTGCCAATAAAAATGCACACTTTGGCTTCAAAATTGTCTTTGTTTAAATATTTATGATGTACCTATGATGAAATAATTTACTCTTTACTCGGTTTTTCTAAATAAGACTTTAATAGTACTTGGCCGAGATATGTACTCTTTCTCTTTTTGAGACACAGTCTCATGTAGCTCAGGTTGAATTCATATTCCCTGTGTTTCAGAAGATGAGCGTGAACTTCTGTTCCTCATCATGCCTCAACCTTCAGAGTGTTGGAATTGTACATCATGATGTCCCAGCACCTCAAGCTTTTGCGGTGTTAGGGCTCAAAATCAGGACTTTGTTCAAAGTAGCTAGGTATTCTATCCACTAAGTTACATCCTATAATCTGAGATATGTAATTGTATCTTGACTCTAGAATGTAGAAATGTCTCTGATGATGAAACAATAACATTCATTAGATTGCAAGTTATACTGCAACACAGGAAATTTTTATTTGGGGTTCTGGCATCAGTTCATTGAAATAATTTTTTTATCTTTTTAAAATTTATTTTACATACCAACCAGTTACCCTTACCTCCTCATGTCATGCTCCCTCTCCCCACTTCTTCCTTACTTCCCTATCCACTACTCTGTCTCTTCATAGATGGAGTTAGGCTTCCCATGGGAATCAGCACATCATAGCACATCAAGCTTGGGCAGGACCAAGCTACACCCCACTGCATCAAGGCCAAACAAGGCATCCGATCATAGGGGTTAGGTTCCAATGAGCCAGCTTATTCATCAGGAACAGGTCTTGTTCCCACTGCTAGGGGCCACACAAAAACTAAGCTCCACAACTCTCACCTAGATGCTGAGGGTCTATGTTGGTCCCATGCCACCTCCATAGCTGTCTGTCCAGCTCCCACTAACTCAGGTCATCTGTCTCTGTGGATTTATCCATCATGAACTTGACTCTACCTTGCTCATACAAGCCCTCCACCCTCTCTTCAGCTGGACTCCCAGAGCTTAGCCCAGTGCTTGGCTGTGGATCTCTGCATCTGCTTCCTTCAGGTATTCGACAAAGGCTCTATGATGACTACTAGGGAACAGTCTGATAAGAGGGGATGGCCAGTTCAGGCACCCTCTCTACTATTGCTAGAATTCTTAGCTGGGGTCATCCTTGTGGATTACCAGGAGCCTCCCAGGCACCAGGTTTCTTCCTGACCCTATAATGACTCCCTCTATCAAGATATCTCTCCCATCACTCTCCTACTCTGTCCCACCAACAGGTTGATCATCTGGGTGCCTCATGTTCCCATCCCCCATCTACTCCCATCTACTCCCCAGCCCCCAGTAATCTACTTTCTTTTTCTAGGGAGATCCATGTGTCCCTTTTAGGGTCCGCCTTGTAACCTAGCTTCTCTGGGGCTGAGGACTGTAGCCTGGTTACCCCTTGCTTTACATCTAGTATCCATTTATCAGTGAACAAATACCTATGTGTGTCTTTCTGGGCCTGGGCTACCTCACTCAGAATGATTTTTTTTATAGTTCCATAAATTTGCCTGCAAATATCATGAGGCCATTGCTTTTTGTACAGCTGATTAATACTCCATTGTGTAAATACATCACATTTTCTTTATCAGTTCTTCAGTTAAGGGGCATTTAGGTTGTTTCCAGGTTCTGACTATTATGTATAATGATGTTATAAACAGAGTTGAATAAGTGTCCTTGGGGGTATGGTTGAGCATCAGTTGGGTATATGCCCAAGAGTGGTATTACTGGGTCTTGAGGTAGATTGATTTCCAATTTCTGAGAAACTACCATACTGATTTCCAAAGAGGCTATACAAGTTTGCACTCAAAAAAGCACATCCTTTCCAACATAGGCTGTCATTAGAATTTTTGATCTTGGCCATTCTGACAAATTTAAGATGGTATCTCAGAGTCATTTTGATTTTCATGTCCCTGATATTTAAGGATGTTGAACACCTTTTTTGTTGTTGTGATTTTTTTCTTCAAAACAGGGTTACTCTGTAGCTTTGGAGCCTGTCCTGGAACTAGCTCTTCTAGACCAGGCAAGCCTCAGACTCAACAGAGGTCTGCCTCCTCAGTGCTGGGATTAAAGGCATGCACTACACTGCCTAGCTTATTAAACACTTCTTTAAGTGTACCTCAGCCATTTGAGAGTCTTCTGTTGAGAATTCTCTGTTTAAATGTTTAATGTTAAATTTTTAATGGGATTATTTGTTATTTTAGTATCTAGGTTCTTAAGTTCTTTATATATTTTGAGTATCAATCTTCTGTCAGATGTGGGATTGGTGAAGATCTTTTCCCATTCTGTATACTTCCATTTTGTCTTATTGACACTGTCCTTTGCCTTACAGAAGCTTTTCTGTTTCAGGAGGTCCCATTTATTAATTGTTGCTCTCAGTGTCTGTGGTACTGGTGTTATATTCAGGAAGAATCTCCTGTGCCAATGTGTTCAAGGCTATTTCCCACTTCTTCTTCTATCAGGTTCAGTGTAACTGGATTTGTGTTGATTGATCCACTTGGATATGCATGAGTATTGTGTAGGGTGATAGATACAGATCTATTTGCATACTTATATGTGTCCTCATTCAGCTATGTCACAACATTTGTTGAAGCTATTTTCTTTTTTCATTGTATACTTTTGGCCTCTTTGTCAAAAATCATAGGTGTGTGGGTTCATGTCAGGATCTTCAATGATTCCATTAATCCACATGCCTATTTTTGTGTCAACATCAAACTGTTTTTATTAATATAGTACTATAGTAGAGTCTGAAATGAGGGATGGTAATGCCTCCAGAAGCTCCTTTATTGTACAGGATTGTATTGCCTATCCTGGATTTTTGTTTTTCTATATGAAGTTTAGTATTTTTCCTTCAAGGTCTGTTAAGAATTGTGTTGGGGGATTTTGATGGGGATTTTATTGAATCTGTAGATATCTTTTGGGAAGATTGTCATTTTTATTATGTTGATCCTACCTATCCAAGAGTGTGGGAGATCTTTCCATTTCCTGATCTCTTCCCCATTTGTAGTAGGAGGGACGGGCTGCATCCCCCCTCCCAGCTTTCTTAACCTCCAAAATAACCACACAGAAACTGTATTCATTTAAACACTGCCTGGCCCATTATTCTAGCTTCTTATTGGCCAACTCTCACATCTTGATCTAACCCGTTTCTATCAACCTGTGTAACACCATAAGGTCATGGCTTACCAGGAAAGATCGTAACCAGCATCAGTCTCAGGCAGGACAACCATGGCATCTCTCTGACTCTGCCTTCTTCCTTCCAGAATTTGGTTCTGTCTACTCTGCCTATCTAAGTTCTGCCCTATCAAAAGGCCAAGGCAGTTTCTTTATTCAACCAATGAAAGCAACAGATAGTCAGAAGTCACAACCAATTTCCTTCATCAAAGACTTAAAATTCTTGTCATATACATCTTTCATTTATTTGGCTAGATATTTTATCTTATTTGTGGTTATTGTAAAGTATGTTATTTATATGATTTCTTTCTTAACCCATTTATCAATTGTATATATGGAACTAGTATTTTTTAAATTAATTTTGTATCCTGCCACATTCCTGAAGATGTTTATCAGCTCTAGGAGTTCCCTTGTAGCATTTTTTGGATCACTTATGTATACTATCATATCATATGCAGATAGTGAAAAATTGACTTTTTTCCTTTCTAATTTGTATCCTCTTGGTATCTTTTCCCCCTTATTTCTCTTGTTAGACCCTCAAGTACTATACTGAACAGATAGAGAGAGTAGACACCCTCATCTTTTCAGTGATTTTAGTGGAATCACTTTGAGTTTCTCTCCTTTAATTTGATGTTGGCTGCTGGCTTGCTGTACATTGCCTTGATTATGTTTTGGTATGTTTCTTGTACTCCTATTCTCTCCAGATATCATGAAGGGGTGCTGAATTTTGTCAAATGCTTTTTCAGCTTCTAATGAGATGACCATGTGGTTGTTTTATTCTTTCAGTTAGTTTACATGGTAGATTATATTGACATTTTTTATATGTTGAACCCTGAATCTCTGGGATGAAGTCTATTTAATCGTGGTCGATGATTTCTTGATGTATTCTTGAATGTTGTTTGTCATTAGTTGCTTGAATAGTTTTTGCATCAATGTTCATGAGGGAGATTGGTCTATAGTTCCCTTTCTTTGATGCATCTCTGTGTGGTTTGGGTATCAGAGTAACTGTGGCCTCACTAAATAAACTTGACAATATTCCTTCTGTTTCTATTGTGTAGAACAATTTGAAGAGTAATGGAATTAGCTCTTCTTTGATTCTTTGAAATTCTGACCATCTATTTTTGAACTTTTATTGGCTGGGAAACTTTTGATCACTGGCGTGGGAGTTCTTCTGTCTATGTATTGCTTTTATTGGTTAATGAATAAAGAACTGCCTTGGCCTGTTGATAGGGCAGAACTTAGGTAGGTAGGGAAAACTGGAATGAATGCTGGGAGAAGAAAGGTGGAGAGGGAGACATCATGGAGCCACCGGACACGGAAGCTGGGAATTTTATCCAGTAAGCCACAGCCATGTAGCAGTATATAGATTAATAGAAACAGGTTAAATTAATATAAGAGTTAGCCAATAAGAAGCTAGAGCTAATGGGACAAACAGTGTTTTAATTAACACAGTTTCTGTGTTATTATTTCAGTTCTGGGCAGCAAGGACGAACAAGTGGCCTTCTTCTACAGATGACTGTTTCTATTTCCTTAGTGGTTATAGAACTATTTAAATTGTTCATTTAGTCTTGATTTAATTTTGGTATGTGATACCTATCAAGAAAGTTGTCCATTTCTTCTACCATTGTCTATTTTCCAATTTTGTAGAGTGCAGATTTTTGAGATATGATCTAGTGATTCTCTGTATTTCCTTGGAGTTTGTTGTTATGTTCTGCTTTTTATTTTTTTTATTTTGTTAATTTGAATATTCTATTTCTGGCTTTTGGTTAGTTTGCATAAATGCTTATTTATATTGTTGACTGTTTCCAAAGAATCAACTCTTGTTTCATTGATTTTAGTATTGTTCTCTTTGTTTTCATTTTATTGATTTCAGCCTTGAGTTTGTTTATTTCTGGCTATCTACTTCTCCTGGGTGAGTGTGCTTCTTTTTAGTTTAGAACTTTCAGGTGTGCTGTTAAGTCACTTATGTGAGATTGAAATATTTTTTTTAATGGACAAATAATGCAGGTAGGAATAAGTTTGGTTACTTTCAGTGTTGACTAGAAAAGTCTTTCCTTCCAGTGAATATCAGTGAATACAGAGAGGAAGGGCTGCACATCATGCTGTGAATAAGGTAAGCCTTAAAGAAGACATTTAAATTATCCTCACTAGGTCTCAGGTAACATTAGAGAAGAGTAAAGGAATGTAAGAGCAAAAAGAAAGAGATAGAAGGAGAGAGAGGAGGAGGAGGAGGAAGAAGAAGAAGAAGAAGAAGAAGAAGAAGAAGAAGAAGAAGAAGAAGAAGAAGAA
>LOEQ01003318.1:210250-227071 GCA_001685075.1 Bramus lutescens
TGATCAAACCGGACTCTCTGAACGTGGCTGACAATGAGGGCTGACTGAGAAGTCTTTATTGTTTTCTGCGTATCATCAAATGTTGGTAGATCTCACATTAGAATGGTTTTGACTGGGTTTGGGACTTTCACCATTAACTCGAATGTGAATTGTAAGAGATATTCAATTCACCTTCCCAAGCTGTAGGAGTGCCCGCAAGTATTATTAGAGGTTAGTTTCTTTGGAAGCATTTCCAACAGTTCTGTATCTATAGCACAGTAATCAAATTATCAGATCTGTTTCTTTCATCATCACAGCATGACCTGATGAGTAGCAATCTTTATCTCTCTTTCTAAGCTCGGGCTGTGATTAATTTGATTGGTTTCAAAACCTGTTGTGTATTTCTTCTGTGCCCTGCCTTAATATTGGCACAATATGATTGCAGTAGGTTACATCATCCCATTTTCTCTTACATACTTGAATTCCAGGCCACTTAATCCAGACATGTAAATTATGTGGTATTAAATGTCAGTGAACAGTGTAAGCCAAGAGCCCTACAATAGATTTTCCTTATTGTAACACTGTTACTAGTCATAAATTGTCATGAAGCATGTTCAAATAATGCTTTTATTAATCATAATACAAAAGGACAGGAAAGTTACATGATACTTGGGAAATATAATATTCATGCATTTAAATCTATGGTATGTTTTGTCACTTTTATTATAATATCAATGCTGATCTTCAATCAAACTGATTTTTAATGATTACATTTCCAGATTAAGCTATTGCAGTAATGAAAGGAACCATGTTCATTAAAAACCATTTATTTAGTGTATAATATTATAAGGCTGTCATTATTAGAAAATCAAATGAGGAAACATAATATAGACATGAATCTCACTGTTAATGAAAATATAATTTAACTGGAAGATTATGCCTAAACTTATTTCTGAAACACATGAACACTGTTAATCTGCAGGCAGAGATGGAAATGATACATCACATACACAAAGCAAATCACAGAACCTATGTGAGAAGCCTAGAACAGAGTCTTGCTTGGCGTTCTTAAAAGGAATCACCCCTTGCCACAGCCTTTAGGGCTCTGAAGTATAACATTCTGTGTTTTAAGACAGCAGTCCATGGTGCTTTTTAGCCAAATAACACAATACCATATTATTCGTTAGTATTCATATTCTGAGTAATTGAATATGAACTTGGACTAGGGGACTACTGCTGTGAAATAGAATGTCACAATTTAACAGCTTCAAGTAGTGTCCATTTATTATTTCTCAGTTCTGAAGCTTAAGTGGCCAGATACAGGTTAGCTGGTACTCTGCTCAGTTCCCAGAAGACTGAAAACAAAGGCCCAACTAGGAGACAAATCAACTTGAAAGCTCATTTAAAGCAGGTCTCCGACAAAATTTGTTTCTTTCTAATTGTATGATAGAGGTTTTCTTGTAATCTTTTGCCTTTTACCATAAAAATTTGTTTCTTTCTAATTGTATGATAGAGGTTTTCTTGTAATCTTTTGCCTTTTACCATATTTGACTGAGGTCTTTTTCCAACTTTGTGTTTAGTAGCATTTCTTTTTTTTTTTAATTATTTGCTTTTACCTCCTGACCCCGGTTTCTCCTCCTTTCTCTCCAAACCCCCTCGAGTCTGTCCACTCCCATCCACTCCTCTGTTACTGTCCAAAAGGGACGGGCCTCCCATGGATATCAACATAGCATGGCATATCAAGTTGAGTAAGACTAAGCACCTTCTCTTGTATTAAGGCTAGGCAAGAAAATCCAGTGTGAGGAATAGGTTCCTAAGAGTCACCCAAAGCATTAAAGACCACTCCTGCTCACATAGGAGTCCTATAAGTTGATCCAGCTACATTAACTGCCACATTTATGTAGAGGGCCTATGTTGGACCCATGTAGGATCCCTGGTTGTTGGGTTAGATTCTGTGAGTTTCTATGAGCCCAGGATTAGTTGATTCTGTCATGTTTTCTTGTGGTGTCCTTGACCCTTCTGGTGCCTGTGTTCCTTCCTTCCTCTTTTCAGCAGGACTCCGTGAACTCAGCCTAATGTTTGGCTGTTGGTTTCTGTATCTGTTTCTATCTCTACTGGATGAAGGTTTTCTGATGACAGCTAGGGTAGTCACCAATCTGATTACAGGAGAAGGCCATTTTAGGCTTCACACCCACTGTTGCTAGGAATCTTATCTGGGGTCATCCTTGTAGATTCCTGGGAGTTTCGTTGTATCAGGTTTCTCTCTGAGCCTGAAGTGCCCACCTGTCCCTTTTCCAGTCACCCCTTTCAATATTGTCCCCCTCCATCCACCCTGCTACCTGATCCGTCATGGTCCCATCCTCATCCTCATTCTCCCTCAGTACACCCATAAGATCTCTTCTTTTCCTCTTTCCAGGAGATCTATGTGTCGTCCCCCCACCCGCCAGGCTGTCCTTGTTATCTAACCTCTCTGGATCTGTTGATTCTAGCATGCTTATTCTTTTTAGTACTGCTTCTTAATGTGTGTACCAAGTGGCTGATAGTTCAGGAACACATCTAAGGCAGCATTACTTAATAATGTAAGGTAAGACCGCTGGTAACAAACCATTACGTATCAGTTAAGGACATTCACAGGTTTTACCTACACTTAAACAGAAATAATCATACATGGATATGTCACTGCTATTTCTAGGGAGAGGGTTGATAACAGTATTTAAAATGCATATTTTCAGTAACAAAAATGCACTATCAGATACAGATACAGATGCACATACACATACATGCACACACACAGGCACACACACACATGCACATGCACACACACATACACACAATGAGCAGATTAGTTACTTGAATAAATAAACCTTTCTAGTATTATCTAGTCTCCAAGCCTATAATCAAGTTCTAAAGACAGACCACGAGCTTTTATTTGTATGGAAAAGGTTAATTCCCACAAAACTAGAAGAGACACCATGGGGATAGGGATTGTATACTGCCAGTCAAAGAAACTCTTTGGCTTTTCAGTATTCTCATGTTTTTCTTGAACTTATTCCTCTTCATTAAACCAAAAGGGTTGTTTTTAAACAACTGTGGAGTAATCCTGAAATCAACTTACAGTGTCAGTGAATGCCTAAGAAAGGAGATTACTATGATTATTTTAAACTATGAGACTTAAAAGGAGGAAAGATATAACTAACTAGGATTATTGATAGATGTTTTAAAATTAAGTTTTTAATGGTCAATGAATGGAAACAATTAACCAAGGGTCAAATAATAATGTTGATAAATTTGGGCAACTTTAAATACAGTTTGAAAACAATTTCTACGTATTACACCAATTTCTCTCTATCCTGGAAATATTTAGATATGGCAGTGCAGTAATACTTGAATGCACATTAAGTTGAATTTCTGTTAGTACTGTGTTTTCTAGGTGCATATTAGATAAAAAGGAAAATTCAAAAATTTGCACAAACTTTATGCAATTTAATTCTGATAAGCAACAGACTGTGTCTCTCCATGTTTGTACCTGTAAAGTTGTAAGACTTTTCCTGCATTTATATATTGATTAAATGAAATAGAAATTCTGCACAGTTAAAATTAAAATGTACATACCAGTAAGAGGGTCAGTCAGCAAGGATTTCTTTCTAAATTTTATGTCCCCAGACAGCCATCAGGAAGCCAGCAGAAAAATTCATTTGAAGCCATGGAGTCGTCAGTTTTTATTTCTGACATTATGTTGAGAGTCGACAGATGGAAACCCAGCAGCAGACATACAAAGTGGATGCCAAATGAGGCACATATATATAGCAGAGTTGTGCCCTACCCAGGTGGTCATCTTCTCCTCTCCAGAACCTTTAACATGGCTCACTCCACACTTGACTATGCTGTAGTGATATTGACATGTTCTTCAGTCATTGGCGAATATCAGTGGGCTCTTGGCTCTCTGCGTAAGGAACTTTGGTATGCTCTCTGCTCTGTACATATGTCCAAGCTGGCAGCCAGTTGGCATGGCTGCTGATGTGTCTCTATCTGTCACATCTCCTCATCACCTTTGGGATAGAAATAGGCGATATGAGGATGTCAGCAAGAATGTTATCATTGGCTGAGGAACAATATCTAGGGAAATTAAAATTTAGCGGCATTTTAAAATTAACTTCAAAATATCATCTAAACTAGGGATCCATTTATCTTTGGGAAAATAGTAAAAGTCTAATTAAAGGTGGAAATTATTTGCAGTCATTTTAGATAAGACACTCATAGTAGGCAAAGAGTGAAGCAAACCTTGAATAAATGTGCTCCAAGACCAAGGTGATGGAGCAGGAGGGTTGCTTTCCTAACAAAGCATCAGGTAGTTAATTCAAACAAAAATGATTTAACTTTAATTAACCAAAATTACAATTATAGATGTATTAAATAGAATCTTGTACATGTTTTAAATATGTATCATGGCCATGTTTTAGACAGTTTTAGAATGACATATACCTGCATGTCTGCATTTCACCTTTGTTATATTTATTCCCCACCTAACAGAAGACAGACAAGTCATTTGGGCTTCAAATTTTTTGATAACCTTGTAACAATTAGTTGAACTGGCTCCATTTTAAATGAACTCCTCCATAATCTTTTCATTCCTGCGATGCTGCATTTGATTGTTAGATTCATTATTCCACCTCTTCACATCAACAATTATTTACTGAACTCATTACCTCCTGTCCAACACTTTAAGCAATTTCTCTGATTATGCACCCTAATTAATTTCATGAAATCAAAATATACTCACTCAAGACAAGAATTTCAGAATCATCCTTGACTTTTCCTTTTCACTCACTTCTCATGAGCAATCCATCCTTAATCTTCAGCAGGCCATTTCCTAAACATCACAGATGAGTTATCTTGTATAAAAAAATCAGAAGTATTCTGTTTTTTTTTTGATTTAAGTTCCTGTCATAGTATTGAATAGCAGAGCCTTAGGAAATATGCCACTGCCACAACATCTTGTGATAGTATGTGTTAATAACAAAAGGATTAGCATTTTAAATCATTTCTGGGGGTTAGTTGAGGAAGAACAGCAACAAGGTCAAATGCAGGGTTATATTTTTCACTTTGCATTGGAGTGGTGGTAGACAACTGTTTATTTAGATATTGAAGAGTTTTCAGAATGCTGTTTTGCAACTAAATGTATCATTTCCCCAATAAGCCCTATATTAGGAATAGAAAGCAAACCTAGGCTTTGCCAATGTGGCCTTTCTTTGATGGAAAATCAGAAGATATATATGATGTGGGTTCCTGAGCATTCTAAATCCAGAATAACATCTGTAGTCTATTATAGATATTAGAAGGGTATATGTGAGTTCTGGTTTGATTGCATGAATAATAAAACCTACCTCACAATGAACAATAAAGCATATGGTTTATCATCTATGCTTAAGAATGAGTTATTTCTCTGGGTGGTGGTGGTGCATACCTTTAATCCCAGCACTTGGGAGGCAGAGGCTGGTGGATCTCTGTGAGTGCGAGGCCAGCCTGGTCTACAAGAGCTAGTTCCAGGACAGCTAAGCCTGTTACACAGAGAAACCCTGTCCTTAACAACGAAAAAAGAGTTATTAGTTATTACTTTGTATAGCAAATAAAGTTTAGGCCCATCCCAGGCCATCAGCCATGTGGTATTGCTACCTTCTATGTCTGATGTCTGCCTTAGCAGTTAGTTTCCTAGTCCTGTGCTATGTAGCAAAGACCCATTAGCAGTTTCTAAACTCTCATGAGATTCTGCATGTTTTGTGCAAGCTCCATTCTTGCAATAATCACTACAATCCTCTGAATATTTTTTCATCATCCTTTAACACTATTTTAGAAAATAAAATGTTTTTATTAAATCTTTGAGAATTTCGTGCTTTTGAAGCATTTTGATCACATTTACCCTCCAACTCCTATAATACCCCAAGACCATGCTTACCTTCTTTCCTTCTCCATGATTTTGGTGTCTGTCCATTTGTTTGAGTAAAACCCCAAGTCCAGTTTTTGCTGCCCATCTACTCAGGGGTTTGTGTCCATTCTGTGGCGCATGGTCAGCATACTGGATCCTATACCTTTTAAACCACTTTGAGTTTTGAAGATTTTTTTTTCTGTTTGCATAACATGGCCTCAATTTATCTGTATTATTATAATAGAAAATAGCGATAGTCTCCAGGTATGTCATTCTTGTTGTGAAAGGCATATAGGTTCTAGGATAGTCTTTATATGCATTTTCTGTAAACAATCTTAAGAGTATACATTTATTTGGGGATCCTTAAGTTGTAGAAAATGGATGTCAGTGGGAAAAGGTAACTTGCTGTGGCTTACACAACTTGTAAATAGAAGAGGTGGTGGTTAAGTTTAACTGACATGTTTCTTAAACCTATTCTTTTAAATCATCCTACCCCATTCATCTTATCAAAGCAAGAATTTCTGTCTACTTACATCATAGATATTGAAGATTAATTTTTTTCATGTGTTGCTTTTAGATTTCCTAAGCCTTAGTCTAGTAGTTAGCACATTTAAAGATATAGCAAATGTTTGATTAGTAAATGAATCACTAAGTCTTCATTAACTCAATGACTTTGTGAACCATAACTAATTTCTTTTAGTACAGTGTTTCATTCCTCATATATCTGCATGCTAAATGGAATTCTGGTTTTCATGTTTCTCTAACAATGTCTTGGAAGGTTGAAGTCTAGACTGGCTAAACCATTTGCAACAAGGCAAAGCAATCATCCATATAATTAGGTAAAAAGGCATTACCTCATAGTATGATGAAAGGTTAGGAAGAAAATCCATTTTCTACATGAGTACATCAAGAATTGTATGTATCAGTCATGATGACTTACCCTTGTAATGCCAGTAGTTGGGACTCTAAAGCGAGAATTGTAGATAAAGGTTATCACTGTTGTTCTGCTTAGGAATAACTAAAAGTATACATTTGAAACTTTGTACAGAGAGCACCAAGAAGATGGAATTTGGATAAAGATAGGAAGACAAAGAATGAGTGGTAATTTGGGAGCATAAGGGTACTGTGAAGGAGGCCAGAACTTAATGGGATTTTGAAGCAGGGGACTTTGAAGAGCCAGACAACAATATGGCAAGAGTGACAGCATGGTGGCACCAGAACTCTGATGACATGGGGAAAAGGAATGTCAGCCCCAGAAAGCAGGGTAGTGGCACAGAAAATAACATTTAGTACTCTGAAAACTCAGAGGCAAAGCGAATCTGCCATTTGACTCTTGTATTCCTACCAACTGCAGGCTGACTGCTGCAGACACAGATGGGATCCTCATGTATGCGAGTCCTTCATGACGGAAAGAAAATGTATTTGAGAGTGCTTTATTACATTAGCAGCTGAATATGCACCCAGCTTGGAAGTGCAAACTAGTAACCTTTGGTGTTTTGGATTTAAAATGTTTAACTCTTGATACACTACTGCAACATGATCCATGCAGTGTTTATTTCTCATTTAGATTTATTTATGTCATAGTTGGTGAAGTCATGTAATACCCACAATACAGAGATGAAACTAGGAGTATCAGAAATAAAAGGGGCCCATGCAAGAACTCACTTAATGACTTACTTTCAAAGATGTATCAATGGGAGCCAAAAGATACTATTTTTTTTTGATGGTTTCTTTCTACCACATTGTAGTAAGCTACGCCAGGGGTTCTAGTTTCTAGATTCTAGATAGTTTTATTTCTTCTATAGAACTTAATTCCCACAACAGTTTTGCTGTTTTCACACTAATTTTTCTTCATCAAGAAATGTGTGGTTCAAACTTACATAACATGGGGGATGATGAGGGAAGAAAGTCTTAGCCACAGCCATTCTTGACAACTCATTCCTACAATCTCAGCATTCAGAAAGGTGAGACAGGAAGACTGTTGAGAGTTCCAGGTTAGCCCAGGCTAGAGAGTGAAACCACTTCAAAATACCAATGATGTGGGATTCCCCTCTGTATGCTTAGAATACCATTGGTTAATAAAGAATCTGTTTCGGTCAGTGGCTTAGTGGAGTAGAGCTAGGCAAGAAAACTAAACTGAATGCTGGGAGAAAGAAGGCAGAGTCAAGGAAGCCATGGAAGTCAAGGAAGCCAGAGGAGAAAGATGTGAGCTGCCAGTAAGAATCTTGCCTGTAGGCTATGAACCTAGTGGTAAAATATAAAATAATAGAAATGGGTTAATTTAATGTGTAAGAGCTCGCTAGGAATACACTATAATCATTGGCTAAACAGTGTTTTAAATAATATAGTTTCTATGTGATTATTTTGAGAGTCTGGGTGGCCAGGAAATCAACAAGCAACCTCCTACAATACACCACCACCAAGGAATCTTGCCTTATGTAATTTTCAGAGTTTAGAGACTGAAATAGGTAAGAAGGTCAAGATACTTTTCATGGAAAGGGATAGATGCTAATAGTTTATGTATAACCTTAATATTTAATGTCTTATTTGTTTTATTATGGGTGCAGAGATGTGGAGTACAATGACAACTGAAGCTGCAGGCTTTTCAAAGCACCCACTTTCCAGTGTGCGGTCCACAGTGCATCACAGAAGACACTGGCATTAGACAGGAGCTTATTCTAAGCATAGATCTCACAGTAACCTAAGTGGATTTTGGCTTGGACTTGATAAGCTCTCCAAGAGATCCATACACACAGCAAGTTTTTGAAAATATTTGCTATAAATCAGATTTCCTTTTTTGAGATATCTGTGCCTTCCTGAGCGTACATTGCATCAAATCAAACTTATATGAGGCTACAAGTACAAAGCAGTTAAAATAGGATGAAAGACCTTTCATCTCAGAATAAGAAATTTGGTTTATGAAGCAAAATTATGAGGCTGGAGTTATGGCTTAGACATTAACAACATTTTCTGCTCTTTCAGAGGACCAGGCTTGGTTTTCTGCACCTACACCAGGAAGGTCAAAATGGCTTGTAACTTCCTTTTCTGGGGATTCTGCACCTTCTGGTCTCTACCAGCACTTGCATGCATGTGGTACACATACTCTTATGCTGGTTCAAATGTATAGAAGCATAATTAAATTAAATTGAAAAAGCCAAAGAGATGAAGTAAAATTAAAGTATATATAAATTAGAATAGAATTAAAGTTTGGCTTCTGTTCTTTTACTTGGGACAAAATAAGCATTCCCACATGTAAGAGATAATGATAATTATGCAAGAAGTGGGGCTATTTTGGTCCTTTATAAATCTAAAGGAAGTGATGCTGAAATTTGCACCTTCATATCGCCTGTAGTTTTGATGCTCTCAAATCTCTACCTTAGCATTTGTGTTATTTTTTTTATTTTTTTTTTAAATTTCCACCTCCTCCCATTTCCCTCCCATCCCCCCCAATTCNCTACTTGCTAGCCAGGGACCTTGCAGACTAAAGGGCTCCCTTGCTGGTTGCTGGGTCAGTGGGACAAAGAAACTCCTTCAGCAATTGCCCTTACCACTTTGACCCCAGACCCCAGCCAGGAAGCAAGCTGAGTTGGGGAATCCTTTGACCCCACAGGTGGAGAGGGGTGCTGGGGAAGGAAAGTTAAGATGGGATGAAAAGAGAAAGGCAGCAGACTGGGGGGGAGCCCCAGCTGAATGGCCAGAAAGTTTAGGGGGATGGGGGGTGCTGAGCTCCTCTTTCTGGGGCGTCAGGCTAGCCGCTGGTCGAGCACTCACTCACCGCTCCGGAAGGAAGGAACTTCTGGTATAGGATCCGGGCCACTTGCTGGTCAGGGACCTTGCAAACTAAAGGCTTATGGACATATTTTATTCAATTGAGGAAATACATTTTCTTATAGGCTTGTTAATGGCTTTAGCTATGGCCTATTGCATTTTCTCAAAGGCTTTTTCTTTATATGCTGATGTTTCATTTTGTTAATGTGGTGAATTGCAATGTCTTAGTTTGTCTGTTGTAGTTAAAGCAGCTTGCTACCAGTTAGTATTTAGAAAAAGGAAGCATGTATTCTCTCTGTTCTGGAAGTTGGAGTGTTTAAGACCAAAGCGCTAGCCTTGTTGGTGCATACTTACGTTGTGGAAGGTGGAAGGCCGAGGGAGAGATAGCCCACTCCTGCAAGCCCATTTCACAGCAGCATTCTTCACCCATGGAGGTGGAGCCCTAGGGACCTGACTACCTCTCCTGGCATATCAGAACTGGTGGCCCTGGGGATTAATCTCCAATTCATAAATTATGGAGGGGATCCATTCAAATGATATTATTGACAATTTGCCTTTGAATGTTAAACTGATTTACATTCCTAGAATAAATTTCTTTGTATTGAGAGATTATCTTTTTGATGTATTGGTGAATTGATTTTTAAATATTTTATTAAAGATTTTTCTCTTTCTGTTAATGAGGAAGATCAATCTGTAGCTTTTTGTAATTTTTTTCTCAATGTTTGTGCTGGTTTTATAAGCGAGTCTAGGAAATGTTTCCTTCTCAAACACCGAATGGGTTTGACTATTGTTGCAATTATTTCTCCCTTAAAATTGCATTAGAATTCATCAACGAACTCTGGTAGGATTTTCTTTAAATCAACATTCAATTTCTTTAGCAGAGTTATATTCTCAAAGGTTTTTGTTTCTTCTTGTCAAACTTTCTCCAGAGTTCTGTTTTTAAACAGGTTTTGTCCAATCTCAGGGAATTTCTCAAGTGTTCTGACAGCAGAGTTTTCACAATGTTTGTTTAATTCTGCATTAACACCACAGGACCCACATGGCAGTCATGATTGTTTTTGTTTTTCTTTCTAGGCTTTATTGGCTTTAATAATTGTAAACAAAAACAATCTTGGCGTTGTTGATTCCTCTGCCCTCTGCCCTTTGCTTTATTCCACGAGTCTTTTTTTTTTTTTTNTACCTACCCTTGCTATTTCTCTTAGTGTCCATGGTTAACCTGGGGGTGCTGTGGCTCTGAATTCTCGTGCCTACTTGGCCAGCTGTTTACTGACTGAGCTGTCCTCTGTGCTGTGTAGAACTCCTCTCCTCTCACATTGCTTCCCTTCTAGCCCACAGATTTCAATGTATCACATCTTACTACCGTTGGGTTTAAAACAGTTTCTGTTTTCCAATGTGAATTCTTCTTGGATCCCTGTTTTACCAACAGGTATTCTAAGTGGTTTTCATCTGTTCATGGAATTTTCTAATTACCTCATTGATTTGCAGTTTGATTTTTCTGTAACGCACCCTATGAGCAGAATTCAGACTCTCACAAATAAAGAACCATTTTTCTTGCAACATGCTTACCCATTTAGTATACACAAAAGGATGCCACTGTTCTCGCTACCTTTAAGGAAGTCACCCATGAGTGTTTTGTATGTTAGATCCAATGATATTTTTCACATAAATTAGTTTTATAGGGTGTAGTACTGGAAAGTTTTGTGTGTCAGCTTGACACAAGCTAGATTCATTATAGAAGAAACTGCCTCAGTTGAGGTAATGCCTCCACGAGATCTAGCTGTAAGGTATTTTTTCAATTAGGGATCAATGGGAGGGCCCAGCCTGTTGTGGATTCTGCCATCTCTGGGCTGGTGGTCCTGGATTCTACAAGAAAGCAGGCTGAGCAAGCCATGGGAAGCAAGTCAGCAAGCAGCTCTCCTCCATGATCTTTTCATCAGCTCCTGCTTCCAGGATCCCTCACTATTTGAGTTCCTGTTCTGACATTCCTCAGTGATGAACAGCAGTGCAGAAGTATAAGCTGAATAAACCCTTTCCTGCCCAACTTGCTTGATGGTTGTGGTGTTTCATCGCAGCAATAAAAACTCTAACTAAGACAGGTGTATTTCATAGGGTGCATTTAGGATCTGAACCATGTCTCTAGAAGCATATCCTAGAGGCTTGGTTGTTAGCCTGTGATCCTCTTGGAAGGAGGCACAGAGCCTAGCTGGAGAAACTGGAACACTAAGGATGTTCTTAAGGGGGTAACTGCATCACCAAATCTTTCCTCCCTTTCCTCTCTCTTTTTGCTTCCTCACCACAATGAAGGGACAGTTTTTCTTTGCTCTGTTTTCCCTACATCATGTTCTCCTCTCAGAGCACCAGAACAAGCTGGGTATCAGCCGAAACCTCTGAACCTGTGAGGCAGCAAACCTTTCTTCCTCCATGTTGGTTCTTTCAGGCATCGTGGTACAGAGACAGAAAGCTGACAGAACGAGGTAATTTTGAAGAGTTCAGAGATCTTCTGTAATATCTATACCATGTTTTAACAGAATGAGCCATGTTTAGAGCGAGGCTGAGCTTTAGAGCACTTGCTAATGGACAGGCTGTGAGTTCGCTTTCTCAGGCTGGCTTTCAGGCAAGAACGTGGAGCAGCAGTAAAGGATAGAAAGGCGTTAGGGTGCAAATAGAAGGTGTGCCTCTGGAGTTGTGTGTACACTAGGATGGAGACAGAAGGTGTGCTTCTGACTTTGCCGAGTCTGCACACAGCACACGAGGCAGAGGACACACGGAGAAGGGAAGCCTTTTCTGACGTATTGAGGTGGTGATCAAGTGGTGAGTGTTGGGATTAGGGGAAAGTTCTAGGCACCTCGTTATTTCTGCCCAAAGAAGCAAGAAAAGCCTGAAGTTGAGAAGGGGAGGGCAAAAGCGCTTTCTCAGGCCATAAGGGGAGTGAACACGAATGTGAATCACCTCATGATAAAAATGAAATGATACTATATGTCTGTTGGGACAGCAATAAAGGATTTCAAAGTAGGAAAAGATAATGCATGAAAGGGGGGAGGGGTGGGATGGAGGAAGCTAGGTCTATACAGGAGGGAGAGCATAAGCAAAGGAGAATGTTGGAGACATGCATAAATCAAAAACACTTTCCTATCCATCACGGCCTTGCCTGGGCAGGAATTGTCATGGGGACTTTGCATTGCATTTGCAAAACCATCAGGTACTTTTTGCAATGGCTTGAGAAGGGAAGATGAGTATGTGGATAACAAACATCTTTACTATCTTTTAAAAAAAGTAAATGTTCTTCTGTAAAAGATGGGTCAAGTGCTTAAGAAAGCTAAAAAAGAATATATATGTATGTATATATATATGTATATATATATATATTTACATCTAAAGGCTGTTACTGCCTCTAAATATGTTGTCTGTTTCCTTTAGATATTTTCTGTGTTTTAGTCTTTAATGTGAGTGGACCTTATACTAAAAACAGTATATACTTATCACTTTTAAAACATCGGTTTCTTATTTTAAAGACATGCATCTTGGGACAAGGGAGGTGGCAGAGTGGATAACATGCTTGTTGGGAAGGCCTGTGGGCCTGACACAAATCCAGGCTTAGCAGTATGCATCAGTAATCATACACTGAAGTGGAGACAGGAGCTCCTATGGCTCATTGGCCAGCCAATTGAGCCTCAAGTTCTGTGAAAGACTCTGCTTTGAAAAATAGGTGGAGAGTAGTTGAAGAAGACACTTGACCTCTGACCCCCACATTTCTATGTATGTGTGTACACACATATAATGCACACACATACACACGCATACGGAGGGGAGGAGAGAAAGAGAGGTCTTTATATCAACATAACATCAGGAAACAAAGAAAATAAATGCAAACAGGAAAGTTAAGATAGCTAATAACTCCTTCCTTCGGAACTTTATTTTTTCATGAAGACTAACTTATTGATGGTTTGAAACCATGGTGAGCTATTTTGTTTGATTTTTAAGATTTATTTTGTTTTTATTTTCTGTGTAAGGATGTTTCCTCTGTGGTACTATGTGTATGAAGTGCCCTAGGAGGCCAGAAGAGGGCATCAGATCTCCTGAGACTGGAGCATCAGACACTTGTGAGCTGCCATATGTGTGCTGGGAACTGAACCTGGGTCCTCTAGAAGAGCAAGTACTGGGCCATCTCTCTAGCCTCCACTGGTAAATTTAGAGGGCCTGTACTAATGTCTCTCAAACAGTGGTATAGAGCAGAAACTCCCTGAACTTTTTGAAACACTGATTCTGTATCCTGCCACTTAAAATATCCACCCTTTACTTTAAATGCATGTTTCCCTGTCCTTTTTATATTAATCTGTACTGTTTTGTTTATACAGGTTCCTCGAGATAGAATAGCTGTGGTTTTTTGGGGCCTGGGTGCCTTTCCCTGAGACAAACCTGGAAGGATTTGAGGCAGGGTGGGGCTGTGTTGGATGTATAGTCTAAGATCACTTCTCCGTGTATTGAAAGTGGGACAGGGAGAGATGGCAGTGGCTTTGAGACACTTAGAACTGAAGCAGCTGGCTACTCCAGAGAAGCAGAAAACTGGAAGCAAGTGTCCACATACACACCGAGAGAGATGTCTGTCTTATGGAGGGGTTCATCTGGTTATTCAGGCTGACAAACCCAAAGGTCTGAGGTCAGGAACTGAGATCGAGGACAGCTGCTAGCTGCTGTAGTCCCCAACTCTGCCCACAGGTCTGAGACCCAGCAGAAACTATGGTTTAAGCTCTACCATGAAGGCTGGACAATGGAGGCCTAAGAAAAACCAACATTTCAGTTCAAACCCACAGGCAAGAAAAGGCAGAATCCCAACTGAGGTGCTGAGGTAGAAGGCATTATTTTATTAAAAGAGTTAACTGTTCCGGTCTATCCAGTACTTCAACTGAAGGGATAGGCTTCGCCACCATCAGAGAGGGCTGTCTGTCTGATATAAATAGCCTTCCTGACACTCCTGGAAAAACATTGACCAGATGTCTGAGCAGCGCATAGCCTAGTCCAGTCGGCACATAATGCTAACCATCATAAGAGCGCTACTGGAAAGAATGGGGACGCAGGCTGGAAGCGATGTGATGGTGAACGGGATAGGGGACGCCTTCGTCAGAGACATACGAGGAAGACTGACTCTGACAGAAAGGGGAAAGAAGAATTTCTGGCTTCCAGCATGATTAACTGGGTGAATGCCGTGCCTTTTATTGAGAGAGATACACTGGTGTGTTAGCAAACAAGAGCGGGAAGGCTTTCAGCTCACTGCGGACTCCGGATGTCGGCGGTACTTCTAGTGGAGCAGAGAGTTGGGAGTGAGGCGTGAGGTCTGGCCATTCTTTCAGATGCTTGTTTTTACCAGTGGGCAGACGACTTTACAAAATGGAAGGCACCACCTCCAGTCCACAGCTTGCTTTGCTGTGGAGTTGATTTTATGGTGGTCTCAACCTCCAGACAGACATTGGAAGACAGGACCTGGCAACACCCGGGGAGGGATGCAGTGGAGGCGAGAGAGTCCAATAGCATCTTTTATCTCTAAAGTGGACTCAAGCAGAGCAACAGCAGCTGCCCATATGGTTCCCTGGCCCAGACCTTACGTCGGGGACCTGGGAAAGTCACCCAGGCAGGCAGAGAATTTGCCTATTCTCATCGGTTGCTGAGGCTCAATTATTTGGCAGTTCCACTGGGTTCCTATTAAACAGAATGACCCAGATGCTTAAAGATGGTAATAATGTAGAAAGAGGGACTATTTGTAGGATGAAAAGAGGACAGCAAGAGTCAGTCACAGGGACAAGAGAAGGTGGTGGGAGTGGGAGGCGTTTAATATGGTGATCTGATTGCATAACACTTTTAAATTAAAGAATAGATTTATTAATTTTATGTGTGTTTTTACTGCAATGTATTTAAGTGTACTGTGCATGTGTTTGGTGCTCTTGAAGGGCTGAAGAGGGCACTGGATGCCCTAAAACTGGGATTACAGATGGTTTTGAACCACTATGTAGGTGCTGGAAATTGAACCCAGGTCCTCTGCACAATGAACAAGTACTGTTACCTGCTGAGCCGTCTCTTCAGGACAGCATAAACATGCTTTAATGGAGGCACAGGAAGTCACATTTTGCTTTGGTAGATGCACATCACTGTGCATAGAGTGGTTAAGTTCCCCACTTCCTGATTTTTTTTGAACCCTGCATGAAAAGTAGTGCTGCAGTTTAAGACATCTCAAGGCAGCACACAGAAAGCAGTAAGAGCTGAAGTCTAGGAGGGAAGCTGCAGCTCAGTTGGTAGATTGCCTAGCGCGCACAGGACCTGGCTGTGTAGCTCAGGCCTAGAACACACTATTTACCTAGGCAGGTCTGGGACTTGCTGAAATCAGCCTAGTTTTTGAGCGCGGACATTACAGGTACGCTCCACCACATTTAGTTTATATCCTTTGCTTTTCAATTTACATCGTGAGATCACCACTTAGCGTAAATGAATCCTTCTGTTTTATCAGAGGACTCAGTTAAAGAAATAATATTGTGGTGTATTGTTATGTTTTCTTCAAAGCAAGGAATTTGGCATTATATTCTTGTTAATACCTTACTTGTTGTTTTAGTTAGCATAGCAAACAATGAATTCCACTCTGGCACTCCCTGTATGTGTGTCAACGTGCTCTACTCACGCTAACCTTCCTAGTACTTTCCCTTGTCCCTTCTCTTCTCGCCGGTCTCCGTCTTCCTCAGGAGCAGTCCGTCTTGCATGCTTCTATTTTAAAATGGAGGTCTTGTTCTTTGCGGGGCATCACAAGGACTACCTTCTTATCCGTGGGTGGTATTCAGCACGTGGCCTGTTCTGCACATCAGTAGTATACGGCATGGCCTCCCTTCTAACTCCCGATCTCTCTGTCCAACTTGTGGTTTGGAGGATGGCAAAAGGTAGCAGGCAACAAATGCGAATTGAGTCAGGGTTTCTTCAATGAAAACCCAGTGGGCCCTCATACTTTATTTATTAATCTTTCCCCCTGGGGTCTTTGCTTTATGAACCCTTATGCAAACAGATTTTACCCAATATAATTTGCAAAAACCCCACAAGTTTTGATATTTTGACCCAGTGTCATTAGTCATTTAAGTGTAAACAGAAGACCATGTTTTTCCCTGTTTTTTTTTTTT
>LOEQ01003318.1:238698-251326 GCA_001685075.1 Bramus lutescens
TGATTTTTGACAAAGAAGCTAAAATTATACAATGGAAAAAAGAAAGCATCTTTAGCAAATGGTGCTGGCATAACTGAATGTCAACCTGTAGAAGAATGAAAATAGATCCATATCTATTCCCATGCACAAAACTCAAGTTCAAATGGATTAAAGACCTCAATGTAAATCTGACCACAATGAACCTGATAGAAGAGAAACTGGGAAGTAACCTTCAATGCATGGGCACGAGAGACCACTTCCTAAATATAGCACCAGTAGCACAGACACTGAGAGCAACAATAAATAAATGGGACCTCCTGAAACTGAGAAGCTTCTGTAAATCAAAGGACACAGTCAATAAGACAAAAAGGCAGCCTACTGAATGGGAAAAAAATCTTCACCAACCCCACATCAGACAGAGGACTGATCTCCAATATATATAAAGAACTCAAGAAATTAGCCATCAAAATTCCAAATAATACAATTAACAATGGGGTACAGGGCTAAACAGAGAATTCTCAACAGAAGAATCTCAAATGGCTGAAGGACACATAAAGAATTGTTCAAAATCCTTAGCCATTACGGAAATGCAAATCAAAACAACTATGAGGTACCATCAGAATGGTTAAGATCAAAACACCAATGAAAGCTTATACTGGAGAAGATGTGGAGTAAGAGAAACACTCCTCCAATGCTGGTAGGAGTGCAAACTTGTACAACCACTTTGGAAATCAGTGTTGCGGTTTCACAGAAAATTGGGAATCAACCTACATCAGGATCTAGCAATACTACTCTTGGTTATATACCCAAAAGATGGTCAATCATACTACAAGGACATTTGTTAGACTAAGTTTGTAGCAGCATTATTTGTAATAGCCAGAACCTGGAAACAACCTAGATGTCCCCCAACTAGAGAAGAATGAATAAAGGAAAGTGATACATTTCCACAATGGAGTACTTCTCAGCGGTAAAAAAAAAAGACATCTTGAATTTTGCATGCAAATGGATAGAACTATAAAAAAACATCCTGAGAGAGGTAACCCAGACCCAGAAAGATGAACATGGTATGTACTCACTTATAAGTGGATGCTAGCTGCAAAATAAAAGATATTGAGCCTATAGTTAAAGAAGCTAATTAACAAGGTGAACCCTAAGAAAAAATATATAGGTCTACCTGGAAAGGGGAAATAGACAAAATTGCTGAATTGGGAGCATGGGGTTGGGGGGGGGTAAAGGGAGGGTGGAAGGGGAAGAGGAGCAGAGAAGTGGAGGGGAGAGGAGAACTTGAAGGAATGGGTTAGTTGAGATGGAGGAAGGACAGAGATAAGAGCAAGGAAAGAGATATTTTGATTGAGGGAGCCATTATGGGGCTAGCAAGAAACCTGACACTAGAGAAATTCCCAGGAATCCACAAGAATGAACCCAGCTAAGACCCTAAACAATAGAGGAGAGGACACTGGAATGGTTTTTGCCGTGTAGTGAGTTTGAGGAATATCTTAAATGTCATCATAAAACCTACATCCAGCAGCTGATGGAAACAGAGGCAGAGACGTACATTGGAGCAATGGACAGAGTTCCCAAAGTCTACTTGAAGAGTGGGAAGAGTGAGAATATGAGCAAAGAGGTCAAGACCATGATAGGGACACCCACTTAAAATAGTTTGCCTGAACTAATGGGAACTTACCAACTTCAGTCAGACAGAAAAGTGTTGTGGGAGGCCCTTCTGTCTATATCTTGTTTTTATTGGTTAATGAATAAAGAAACTGCTTTGGCCTATAGCAAGGCAGAACTTAGCTAAGCAGAGAAAACTAAAACGAATTCTGAGAGAAAGAAGGTGGAGTCATGAGATGCCATGTAGCCCTGCCAGAGACAGATGTGGGGACTTTACCCAGTAAGCCACAGCCTTGTGGCAATACACAGATTAATGGAGATGGGCTAGTTTAGGATATAAGAATTAGCCAGAAATAGGCTTAAGCTATTGGCCAAACAGTATTGCAAATTATATGGTTTCTGTGTGATTATTTTGGGGCTGAGCAGCTGGGAACTAACTAGGGGCCTCCTGTAACAGGGAAGGAACCAGCACAGTTCCAAACTAGTCCCTCAGGAATGTGGGTGACAATTGTGTGGCTGGGGCAGACTGTGGGGCCACTGGCACTGGCACCAGGATTTATCCCTACTGCTTGTACTGTTTTTCTGGAAACCCAGTCTCTTTGGATGGATACCTTGCTCAGCCTAGATGTCGTAGCAGGGGCCTTGGACCTTCCCCACAGCAATGTGCCTGACCCTCTCTGAGTAGTGGATTGGGGGGGTTATGAGGAGCAGGTGGTAGATATGGGGGGGAGGGGAGGGAGTGGGAACTGGGATTGGTATGTAAAATGAAAAAAGATAGCTTTTCTTTTAAAAAAAACCATAAAATAAAAAAATAATTAAACAAATATATTTAGGGTCGGAAGTAGTACTGAGGGTGGAGAAAAAAAAAGGAAACTAAGATGTAAAATATACTTGAGGACTTAGGAGATTAGTAAATGATAAAGCAATTGTATAGCATGCTTTTAGTTCTTGGTTTGATACTTCCATTGCCACCAAACCTCACCATATCCATTTACCTACCCACACCACATACATACTACAAACCACACACACACTACACCACACGTACCTACCACACATGTATACATACCTCAGATCATATACATACACATACCACACACATACCACACATCACATACACACCAGGCACCCCCACTTCCCACATATATAGCATACACTACACACACACCACACATCACACACACACACCACACATATATACATACCACACATCACATACATAACACATACACACACACCACATGTTGTAGTGACCCCCCCAGCCATAAAATTATTTTTGTTACTACTTCATTACTGTAATTTTGCTATGGTTATGTATCATAATGTAACTACCTGTGTTTTCTGATGGTCATAGGTGATCTCTGTGAAAGGATCAGTCAGCCCCCAGAAGCACTGAATATGGACCAAATAACAATAGATTCTTTCCAAAGAAACTTTGTCTATTCAGTTATTACAATGTTGTACTATGTCTTTGAATATAAGGGTTATTGTCTTTTAAAATTATCTTCTTTTTAATACCACAGAAGGAGCATTTATTGTCAATTAAAATTATTTATTAAGAAATTTGTACCATTAGTACTTTCATATTCCTAGCTAAAGAATTGCTGAAATGTTAGCATTAGCAAATTAAAGAATTTGTTGACTACATTATTCTGGTTTCTTTGTTATTTTGAAAATGTATGACTTTGATCCTAAATCCTTGGGAATATGTGAACCCGATGCTCCAGTATAAAGAAAGAATTCCTGATGTTACAAAGCCTCTAAAATTCTTGTTTTGTTTCAAAATAGTTAATATGAATTTTTCTGTCAGTCCCTGTTTTTTTAGCCTCTCATTTCTTCTTTTCAACTTTAAAATGCATTTTAAGTATACTATCATAATCGCATCTGCTTATACGCAGATATTTATCAATTGATTATAATCAATTCCCCTCTTCAATAGTTTTTCTTCCTACAAAAATAGTGTTGTTATTTTCCTTCATCCTTTCTGATTATAGAGTATCACAATAAGTGGTCATTTTGTTTGTAATAATTTTTGATATGCCTTAGACTCATCTTATTATCACAGCAGGGTGTTGGCTCTATTTTGATTCTTAGGGATGTTCTTGTTAGAATTGTTATATTTTAGGCAGAGAAAGATTTTTAAGAATTAAAACATCAAAAACAAGTTATTACTTCATTTTCATTCAATTATATCACATACTTGAATCTCTTCTCTAAGGCAGTATTATCTACCTATTGAATAATTAATTGGTGCACAAATATAGTAGGGAAAACACAATTATGGAAACTTTTATAGACTTACTAGAAGCAAAGTATGTGCTTTTGACTATAAAACCATGTCAATATCTAAAAATTAATAACAACATAGAGGGCTATTATTTACAGGCTATATTTTAGTCAATATCAAGTACATAATGTTGTTCATCAAAGAGACAATTTAGACACAAGCACTAGAAATCACAAATTCTAATCTAAAGATTTGTTTTATTTTACTGTATGCAGAACGTTATTTTGAAGTTGTTCAATACTTAGTTTTTTGTCACCTTGAAGATTTCTGTCATGAAAACAGTGATTCATTTGTCAGTTGTTTTGAAATTTCAGGCTTCTGTGGCTATTATATTTTATCTCATTACCCAATAAAATTGATGTCCTCATGAAACAGTTTTCACTGTCCTAGAAGTCTCTGAGTACTTTGATGTGTTAATTTGTCGCTTGACAGCCTATAGGACATTGAATCATACAGAAGTGAGATGTGGCTTCCTTGGTACAAACCCTCACATACACATTAATTAGCCTTGCACTTTCCTTTTCTGTTGTGGAATTTGCTTCAGTTTTGAAAGTGGTCACTGTTTGGCTAGTTGAATACTTGGCGAAGATAGAACTTATGAGGTCTATTTCTCTGAGAAGGTCTGTAGAGCTTACATGTAAACATTAATCAATATATATGCCTTTCTCCACATGTTATATACCTAGAACATATCATAAAGCACATTCCACTTCCTTTCCCAGTGTCCCTGGAAAACCATCAATACCTATGTGTGTGTATGTATGCATGTTTGTGTCTGGCAGAAGACATTCCCTCATTCCAGCTTGGCTTGGATGATTCTGAGTAGGCTTCCTGGAGTTTCCCAGGGAATCTTCAACCACTGGTTCTAGTAATGGGCTTAATAACTTTGGTTACCTTCATGCCTACTTATCGATTTCTTTTCTCTTTTCTCTGTATACACAATACATAGTTATTTTAGTTCTTCATTCTACCCAGAGTTGTATGACTGACTTTGGGAAACAACTCTTGTTATGTTGTGTGATATTAAACTTTCTGGGATTCCACTAGATGGCATGTGTTAATTATGGTTTTGCTTTACTATGACCAAACACCCCAAGAAAGCAATTTAAAGAATGAAAGATTTATTTTGATGCATGGTTTTATAGGTGTTGGTCCATCATGACAGGAAGGAATGACAGAGAAGTTTATATTATGATGGCAGCTAGGAACCAGATAAAGGAAACAGGACAAACCCAAGGTGAGATACAGCCCCCAATCCGATACCTTAATCAATACCATTCCTTCAAATGGGTCTCTCTTCCATTTCATCACCTCTCAATAATGCCATTGTTATATAAATCCAGCAAGGCACAGTTTATCCATTAAATCAGAGCCATAATGACCTGTCTCTTGATAGGCCCAAGGTATGCTTTACAAATCTAGATATTTCTTAACCCAATCACGTTGACTATTAAGATTAATGATCTCATGACCTGGCTTTAGAAGAAATAGGAAAATCAATCCCAGTTGTTCTCTATTGCAACTTAAGCTTCACCTTCACAGCTTCATACACAACTTTCTCAGGAGTTACATAGTACATGTTATTAACCTCAACAGCTTTTTGTAACACTGATACAAGCCTACATAGTCTTCCCATTCTTGCATGCTTGTAAAGCAACACTACTCATACACATAGCCAGGTACTGCTCCCAGCTCAAGCTGCCAAGCCCAACAGAATGGGTCCTTGGTCTACAGCATCTTCAGCCTTTGCGTGCCTCTGGGGCTAAGCCCGGGAAATTATTTACCCAGTATGGCCATTTTCCAGCAGAATACCTTGAAGTTTTTGCATTTTTAGGCGCTCTTCTTTCACGTATGTTCTTATGGCTGGACTCTAGAGCTCTCCATGGGTGCAGCCTTGCTAATTTGCCATTTTTATTGCTCCAATGCAAAGCCTGTGCTTCCTTTTTAACTGTGGGAGCAATGTCCTTAAGAACTACAGATGCTCTGTCCACAGTGTCACTTCCTCCCATGTGCTTTTCCATGCCAAACCACACGTAATTCACAGTTTTCTGTCCTGCTTGTGGTCCTTTTTCACTGCACAAGTGGCGAAAAGAAGCAAGCAGTGGCTACAGAACAGTCTGAATGCCACCCTGTCGTGAAATTTCTGTGACCATGGGAACCAGTCTTTACTTCTGAATTCAGTCTTTTCAAGTTCAAGGGCACAGAAAGAGTACAAGTGGGTGCTTTGCCAGTACATAACATGGATGGTTCCTTGCTTCCTCCCTGACGGGCCTGTTCCTGTCGAAAACTTCATGAGTATGGCCTTCACTGGTCACTTTTCTACGGGCATTTGGCTTTCAGGAATGGCCTATTAAGCTCTGCTTGGAGCATTCTAAAGCTTCTTGAGGCCATAGCTCCCAACTTTAAATCCGTTCAGAAGGCCTATGAATCACATGATTAGGTTCTTTGCAGAAAAGACCCCAATTCTTGGTGCCAGTTTGCTGTGTTAGTTTTCTTTTTTTCTTTCTTCACAATGTTATGACTGAGTACCTGACAAGTAATAGCCTAAAGGGTGAATTATTGATTTTGGCTCGTGGTTGGAAATGATACAGTCCTCTACTTCATGGTAGCACGAGCCTTGGTGGTGGTGGGAGAATATGGCAGCTGTTTGCTAGCAATTTGGTGGGCCAGGAAGCCGAGATGGGACAGAGGGTGGAGACAAGGTTGTCCCCCTAGTGACCCATTTTCTCCAGTTAGGCACGTACTGTCCAGAGTTTCACAATCTTGCAAAACAACACGATCAGCTGGATGCCACATGCTCAAACACACGGGCCTGTGGGGGCATTTTTATATCCATACCATAACAGCTTCTCTTTCTTCATGTGGGCTCTCATGACCTTACATCAACTTTCTTCCAAGACGACAGAGGTGGAAGGTTCACGGAATCTTTGGGTTGTTGCTCCGAAGTCTTGTTGATTTAACGGAGAAGTTGATAGATGCTCCTGTTGATGGAAGGAGTTGCATGCGTTACAGGAAGGGGGAAAGTTGCTGAAAATTATATACCCTAATATCTAATCACTTTCACTGGTAGTCAACAACTCATGTTTGCCAGAGGTTTTGTCTCCGTTTTCATGGAATGTTTAACCTATCAGGGTTGATCCCATGCTGTAGCCTTCTTTAACACAGGGCATTGCAGAATCTATGGGTGCAGGAGAGGATTGTCCTATATAACTGCCTTTATTTCAATAGTATTTTGTGCTTGACATTCTCGTTAATTATTTAAACCAGTAGTTACAGACATGCCAGAAAATACGTATTAAATCTGCTAAATATTTATGTGTAACTGGAGGCGTATCTATAACTAGTCAAGTATTCTTGTCATTCTAATCCACTTCTTGATATTTAACAAGAGCAACATAAGACCTGAAGTTAGAATTAGCTACTTGCAAATTTTTGCTTCATTTTCCTAGAATTTTAGTGGCTAAGAAATCTAAGAAATTTTCTGGCCGGCTTCTGCAGTAGCTGTTGCAGAAGGGCATATCGGCTTTCTCCTTGGGGAGACCTGCCAAGCATTTCTGTCCCATTATCTCTGGGAGTTGGTCCCGACGGGCAAGGTCCATGGACTTTAACATTTCTCCCCCCTTCCCTAACCCTCTCCTCAGAGAGTGCTTCTCAAATTCAAAATGAGGACAAAAACAAATCTTCAGAGTCTTCTTCCCCTTTTGTTATTTATTGGTTGTATTTAAAATCTTTCCCTAGAGCCAACACAGTTTTTGGACAGTGTTTTAGAGATAAATGTAAAATTTATACTTTCTGTATCTTTAGTATTAAATAAAAAGAAGTTATTTACTGTCTGCCCTTCCCTCAGCTGAGAAATCATTATTCAGATGACCGGAAGCTATGTCCCCTGGCTTCAATTTATAGATATTTTTGGAATCTCATCTCCAAAGGATTGGTTCAAGGACCAAAGGCATTTGCATATTTAATTTGTCATGTTGTGAGTATGGAGTGGAGCTATCTGAGGAGCTGATGCCTTCCTGGTCTCATCAGTACCGTTTCATTTCTCATGATTTGCTTAACCACAGCAAAATGGGTTGCATTCCTCGGATGCCGGGAGAATTCTACGTAGCGACAGAAATTCATTTAGTGGGAATTTGGGCGGGCAAGATAATATGGAGGCACCCAGCCAAAGCGTCAGAGTGCACGGATGACTCCCTGTCTCAGCAAAGGACAAGGCTGGTAGGCACAACTTTTGGAGTCTTAATTGTGGTCCCTTTGGAGCCTAGAGATATGTCACAGCTAACACAGCTTGCAGGTACCACAAAGGACTTAAGCAGGGACTAATTTGACTGTTGACTATTTTTCCAAAGCCCCATGTGTTGAAGGTTTGGCATGATTGGGGCGAGACCATTGGTACATGGTGACTAGAAGAAGGAAATTGGGCTACCAGGGGAGTGCACTTATAATAGATACTGAGATCTGAGCATCTTTTTGCTTTCTTGTCTTTGCATCCTGGGTACAACATGGTGGGCAGGCCTCCACTACTCCAGGATCTCATCCTGAGGCACTGTGAAACAGGATGAACTATACCCTCAAACTATGAGCCAGAAGGAACTTCCTTCCTAAGGCTCTCGTCTGGTACTTTGTGACCACAATGAGAAAATTACTTAGTGAAATGGTTTCGGAGGCTCCAGTCCGTAGTAACCTGGCTTGCTGCTTTGGACATTAGGAAGGAAGTTCATTTTGGCTCATAGCTTGAAGATATAGCCATCATGGTGGGGATGGCATGATGATAAGAGTATTCCCAGTGTGGCAGGGGGAGTGGGAAGTGTTGTTCACATTGGATTTAAAGTCAAGGACAAAGAAAGTGATGAAGGCCGGTGTGACTTGGCTAAACTTCTCTGGAAATGCCCTCACCAAGGTGTGTCTCCTAGGTGACTCTCCATCAGCCAAGCTGACAGTGAAAATCAGCCATCACAGGCCCACCAACTGAGGGACCTGGCTCCCTCTCAAAGTGGATGGTACCTTAAACAGGTGTGAGGAGAAAGTAATGTGTGCCTGCCTGCTTTTGCCTCTTCTTTCTGAGCTGTGCATCTGCCACTTCTCCTGCTGCCATCTTCCGCTGACACCAAGCTCCAGCCTCTCCAGCTATCCCATGCTGACTCGATAGCAGTGACTGCACGGGAAGTCCCAGGCCTTCAGTGCTGGGTTGTGACTGTTGAGGATATAACCCATGGATTGAGTAGCTCCTTGATTCTGAGGCTTTCGGATGTGTATATGACCATTGCTGAATTACCCATTTCCTATCCTGTAAACCAATCTAATAAACCCTGATATATATATATGTGTGTGTGTGTGTGTGTGTGTATGTATGGTGTTGACACACACACAAACACACATATACACACACACACTCCTCTATTCCTCTAGAGAAGTCTTCCTCACACAATTGTAAACCAGATTAACCTCTCCTTATAAAATGACTATCTCAGGTACTTTTTTCTATACTAATGGAAAGCTGACAGTTATGGTCAAATTGAAATACTTTCTGAAGGTCCATGTTTAAAATACTTGCTTCCCAGTTAGTGGGGGCATTTGGGAGGCTGTGGAACCTTGGAGGAAATATGGCCTAGGGGGTGAAGTAGGTTACTAGGGATGGGTATTTTATGGTAATAAACCAGATCTTGTTCCAGACTACATCTCTCTATGTCCTGGTCTATTGTCATGTGGACAGCTACCGCCACAGGAACTCCACACTGTGCCCTCCCATCATGATGGACTGCAGCCCTCTGAAACCATGGTCCAAAGCAGGTCATTCCTCTCATGGTTTATTTCTGCAGGGTATTTTGTTATAACAATGGAAGGGTATCTAAAATGTGGACTAGCATAGAAGGATATTAAACGTTCGCAAATAGAGGAATAAAAGGACCAGAGCAGTGGTTCTCAACCTTCCTAATGCTGAGACCCTTTAGTAAAGTTCCTCATGTTGTGGTGACCCCAACCATAAAATTATTTTCATTGCTTCTTCACAACTGTAATTTTGCTACTGTCATGAATTGTAAATATATGATATGCTGGATAAATGATATGAAACCCCTGTGAAGGGGTCGTTCTAACCCTAAAGGGATTGTGACCCACTGGTTGAGAATCATTGGACCAGAGCAAGGAACACCTTTGTCCAAGAGGAACTAAAACTTCCAAAGTTAAAATGAAGTAGTGACCGTTTATCAGACACAAGCACAGACATCAATATGTGTGGCTGCTGATTGAGCTCTGACTATGCAAATAAACACCTTCTAAATAAGATGAGATCAGCACCCCCCCCCAAGAAGTAATGGTTCTCTAGGTAGGAATCAGAGAGGTTCATTTGTCTCTTTCTCTTGTCTCCTGAATAAGCTGTGAGCAAGCATGGGAGAAGTTAGGAAAGGGTTTTGTGATTTTCTGATCTGATGTGTTTTGTGATTCAAAGTGTTTCCAAGTATGGTCCACACACCCAAACGTTCTAGGTGGAGTTTTTTTTTCCTTTTTTTTCAGAAATTATTAGATATTTTAAAACAAAAAATTCCTTCTATTATTGGCTCTACACAAGAATGACAGGGATGAAGAGCGATTGCTGAATGGGCTTGAGGGTTGGAAGTAGCTCACAGGAGATATCAAACAACCTCAGTGGCTCTGGCGATGCCTTGGAAGTTGGAACATTTGTGGACCCCTTTGTATTAACCCCTACAGTTGCTAGACATGGTCTCTCATTTCCTAAATTAATTATTATTCAAGCCATCCAAACATCTGTAATTTTGCTCCCAAGACAGCTGAGAAGGCAAGAACCGAATGCATGCTACAGTCTGATTTTCCCCAGCATCAATGTCAGAATGTGATAGGCCCTAACAGAAGGTTCTTCACTCCTACTTAACGGTGGAAACCTTCTTATGCTGGCAGGTGAGGTTGCTTTTTCTCTAGGAGCTCACCTCTTCTTCCCCACCTCCTTCACCACCTCAAGTCCCCAAGTCTAGATCGAGTGTCTCTTACATACTCCTGCGCCATGTTAGAGACTCTGAGGAAAGCAATATCAGCAGAGAATCTAGGTTTGAAGGCTGAGTTTGCGAAGCATCGCCCTCTCAGCTTCACATACATGTTTTATTTCCTCCTCACAAGAATCACTGGAGGCGCTGGCCCGAAAACCGTGGCTGTCTACCACAGAACCCCTCCCCTCGGCAGTTTACCATAACGGCAACCATGGTGCTCACAGCTGTGTCTGAAGCTGAGCCCACAGGGGAAGTGGTCTGCTTGTGACACATGGACTTGGTTTCATCTTCAGTCACTTGAGGGTTCGAGGACTCGAGTCACCAGAAACTGTCGTTATTCATATGACAGGAGGATACTGACTGGCTCCTAGGGACTTTGAATGGAGAGGGCTTTTCGAGGTGGTATGAACTTCCTCTCAGTATGAAAGTCGCAAGACCTCCCAAAGGGAGTGTTCTATATAACAGAAGGCGAAGCATACCCGTTTTTATGAATAACCTCAGTGTCTTGCAACGGCACTTAAAATTTGCAATTGCTTGAAACTCGCTCTGTTTGTCACAGCTGAATTGCCCATGTGGGTGCATGTGTGTGTGCCTGTGTTCATGCGCATGTGTGTGTATGTGTGTGTAGAGTTGTGGGGGAGAGAGAATAGGAGAACAGAGATCACACTACTTGAAAGGAGGGGGATGGAATAATAGGCAGACTTTTTTTTTGAGAATAGATGCAATCTATGCCATGCACAGCTCCTGTCACACCCAAGGGGCTCCTAAAAGTGGCATCTATGACCCATGGCTGATACTTGATATCTAAGATGGCATCGTCATTATTAGTGCATGCATGCTGACAGCCCATCAGTTCAGTTACTCCATTAAGGCTCCTCAAGCTCAGTGCCTCTTTATCCAGAGACCTGTGAAGTAAATGAACACATGATCGGCCCCTGCTCTCACATGTGAGATGGGCATTTCTTAATTGCTATTTATGTTCTGGTTCAAAATGGTCACACCTGGGAGGCACACAGCAATCACTGGCAGCCATGGTTTGGACTTGATCTGGCCTCCACAGGCTCATTTCCTGAGTGCTTGGTCTCATCCTCTGGTGCTATTTTGAAGTTTATGGATCCTTTAGGAGGCGAGGCATTGGCAATGGAAGTAGGTGACCAGGGAAGGGCCTCTGATTTCTATTCCTGGCCCAGTAAAATGTAAGGAGCCTTTGTCATATGCTCCCACCATACGAGGGCCCTTCCACCATGCCTTCCCCAGTGCAATAAGCTGAAATCACAAGGCAAAAAGTTAAAGCATTTCTGCCTTAAGTTCCTCCTGTAAGGCGTTCTGTGGCACTGACAAAAACAGTGGCTAATGATGCCCTAGCAAATGCAGTTCTAGGAAGCAGCGCGGCCGCTCTCTCAGTAGAACTCAGTTCTACTTTTTGGGTTTGCACCTCCAAGTTCCAACTCCAGCATCTGAGCTCTTTGCTCCACCTTTGAGATAGCCTATCTTTTCCAGGGACTTAACCCATGTTTGCAAATGAGGGATTTTATTTTCTGCTCACAGTAGTTGTGGTTTGAGGGAGGAGGTTTTCCTTCATGGTGTATTGTTTCTGTTCCTCATAGGAGAAACTGACATGTTTCGGTCACTGTAATTCCTTTACAACTTCATGGGGTGGGCTGGGGAAGCTAATTTAGCACTTCAAAGCATTTGATATTTTTCTCTTTCTTTCTTTCTTTCTTTCTTTCTTTCTTTCTTTCTTTCTTTC